>JAKCPI010016276.1:0-26457 GCA_023213315.1 Euborellia annulipes | reverse complement strand
GTTAATCTAGAGCTTTGAAATTTTATACACATATGTAACTCGCGTGACAATGCAATATTTAATATGTCTCATCTTTGCAGGTCAATTAATTTCAAAATGGCGGCCGAACAAAAAAGTGGGGGTAAAATTTTTATAATCAAAATTTCTCCTATTTATAATTAAGTTAGAGTTTTGAGCATTGTCAGAGGTGTTAAATAGACTTAACATTACAAAAGGTGCTTTTCAGAATAATTCAAAATTCAAAATGGCGGCCAATTAATCACATTTCCATTGTTTGGTTCGACAAAGTTAGTGATCGAAATTACGACCACTTCTATGTTATTAAAATGTATTCATAAAACATATGATAGGCCTTTTTATACAATTAAAATTTTTAAATCTCGCGCCCAACGCTTTAAGGTTTAGTAACATATTGATCTGATACAGACTTTTCCCTATTTAAATATGATTTGATGTTTATTTAAATAATTAATTTAGAGAAAAGTTATTCAAAGATTTTATTCTCTGAATAGAATTAGGGTAATATTGTTGCGGCCTTCAGATCGCCCTAATCCCTGTTGCCTGTGTAATGGTATTAATTATGGATTATTATCTGAAATATAATGTTTTTGCACTCTGGGTTTTGATTACGCAAATAAAAGTATTAATTTTATTTAAAGACCAAATTTATTTATGGAAAAAAAAATAGCGAGAGAGATTGAGATTAACTTTCAATCATTTTTCATTTTTTACCCTCCCCAACCCCAAAATAAAACCCTTTTTGAGGGAAACAAGATGTTTTTCCCCCACATATATTAAAATAAAAAACAAAAACAATATATTTCCCCCCAGAGGGCGGCTATAATAATGGGGTAGGTAAGTTATCAAAACGATTCATTGGTTTATAAAATAATATGTGTGTCTTTTTATTAATCTTATTATTTAAATTTCAATTATATTAATATAAATCTTTTCTTCTTTAGATAAAATAATCTCAATGATCTCGGTTTAAATTTTGAATATTAAAAAAAAATGAAGTTAATCGAATTTATGGAATTCCTCAAACCGTGTATTATAATTTATTACTACTGAACACTTGGCCTGAAGAATTCCCTTTTTGCTACCGAAATGTCGTTGAAATTATTTTATATAAATTATTTAAATTATTATTGTTAGGTCCTTTTGAATTTGAATTACTTAAATACTAACTCACTCTCACTTTTTTAGGAAATTAGTTTAGACTTTGATTTTCTTGCCAATTTGATTGAAAAATATCATTTTTTTTTTTATTATCAATTCACTCTTATCATTTTCTTTTTAAATAAATTATTTTAATATTTCCTAGAATTTTATGTTTAAGTGACCTTTTCTATGGACCATTTCTCGGTGTTGGTACTATATATTAAATAATTTTAAAGAAATTATACATAATTATTTTTTTCTTTTTAGTACATTTATAAAAGCGTTGTTTTTAAATTTCTTTTTTATATTATTTTTAATTAAATAGTTTTTGAAATTGATATAAATAATTTATTTAACAAATTTTTACTTTTTAAAATTTTTTTTTATTTATATAATTTTTTTAATTTATTTTTCTTTTTTATTTAAGTAAATAAGAACTAGATCTAAAAATGTCTCGAATGACTTAAAAAACATAAGTAAAACAAAAAATAAGAAACCCAAGAAATTCAATATAAAATTAGAATAATTTAATGTGTTTTTTAATATCAATCATTGATTTTTATTATCAATTGAATTGGATATCAATTAATAGAAATAAATAGGTACTGGAAAAAAATTATTTTTTATTAGGGCTATTTATTAAATGATATAGCCCTATTTATATAGGCCTATATATTGAATATTTTGCCTTTTAAATATACCTAGTTAACGCATTCTTGCTGCAATTAATGAAGAACCATACAGTGGCGTACCGAGGGGGGCGAGGAGGGCGGTCCGCCCCAGGCCCCGAGCCGGCATAGGCCCCCATATATTTATAAAAAAAAAAATTTAATGAAAATTTCCCTTTGAGAAGCCCCGGGGCCCGCAGGGCTCAAGTAAGAACAAAATTTAATGAAAATCTCCCTTTTGAGAGGGTCTCCGGGGCCCTCGGGGCTCAAGTAAGAACAAAATTTAATGAAAATCTCCCTTTGAGAGGCCCCGGGGCCCCTCAGGGCTCAAGTAAAAACAAAATTTAATGAAAATCTCCCTTTGAGAGGCCCCGGGGCCCTTGGGGCTCAAGTAAGAACAAAATTTAATGAAAATCTCCCTTTGAGAGGCCCCGGGGGCCCTCAGGGCTCAAGTAAAAACAAAATTTAATGAAAATCTCTCTTTGAGAGGCCCCGGGGCCCTTGGGGCTCAAGTAAGAACAAAATTTAATGAAAATCTCCCTTTGCGAGGCCCCTGGGGCCCTCAGGGCTCAAGTAAAAACAAAATTTAATGAAAATCTCTCTTTGAGAGGCCCCGGGGCCCTTAGGGCTCAAGTAAGAACAAAATTTAATGAAAATCTCTCTTTGAGAGGCCCCGGGGCCCTTGGGGCTCAAGTAAAAACAAAATTTAATGAAAATCTCTCTTTGAGAGGCCCCGGGGCCCTCGGGGCTCAAGTAAGAACAAAATTCTAATGAAAATCTCTCTTTGAGAGGCCCCGGGGCCCTTGGGGCTCAAGTAAGAACAAAATTTAATGAAAATCTCTCTTTGAGAGGCCCCGGGGCCCTCAGGGCTCAAGTAAGAACAAAATTTAATGAAAATCTCTCTTTGAGAGGCCCCGGGGCCCTCAGGGCTCAAGTAAAAACAAAATTTAATGAAAATCTCTCTTTGAGAGGCCCCGGGGCCCTTGGGGCTCAAGTAAGAACAAAATTTAATGAAAATCTCTCTTTGAGAGGCCCCGGGGCCCTCAGGGCTCAAGTAAAAACAAAATTTAATGAAAATCTCTCTTTGAGAGGCCCCGGGGCCCTTGGGGCTCAAGTAAGAACAAAATTTAATGAAAATCTCTCTTTGAGAGGCCCCGGGGCCCTCAGGGCTCAAGTAAAAACAAAATTTAATGAAAATCTCTCTTTGAGAGGCCCCGGGGCCCTCAGGGCTCAAGTAAAAACAAAATTTAATGAAAATCTCTCTTTGAGAGGCCCCGGGCCCTTGGGGCTCAAGTAAGAACAAAATTTAATGAAAATCTCTCTTTGAGAGGCCCCGGGGCCCTTGGGGCTCAAGTAAGAACAAAATTTAATGAAAATTTCTCTTTGAGAGGCCCCAGGGCCCTCAGGGCTCAAGTAAGAACAAAATTTAATGAAAATTTCTCTTTGAGAGGCCCCGGGGCCCTCAGGGCTCAAGTAAGAACAAAATTTAATGAAAATTTCCCTTTGAGAGCCCCGGGGCCCTCAGGGCTCAAGTAAGAACAAAATTTAATGAAAATCTTCCTTTGAGAGGCCCCGGGGTCCTCAGGGCTCAAGTAAGAACAAAATTTTATTGAAAATCTCCCTTTTGAGAGGGCCCCGGGGCCCTTGGGCTTCAGTGATATACGGTATTTTAAAAATATTTTTGTGTATATTTGTGTGTATATTTAAAGATGAGCCCCCAAAAAAATTCAATATAAGGCCCCCTCTTCTAGAGCCGCCCCAGGCCCCCAACTGCCTCGGTACGCCTCTGGAACCATATGCTCTTCAGTACACTTTAATCGGCACGTGGGAATAAGGGCTCCGATCATTACCGAGAGTCCACGAACGCGCACGAAGACGATAGATTTGACGCCCGGCTTCGCCAACAGGCGCACACTTGTGCGACGCGAAGCACAGCAACACTTAAAGCATGAATGCCCTCCTGAGCATTCGGGCGTCGTCGCGTCGCTCAAGTGTGCGCCTTCCTATTGGAATCAATGTAAACCAGTGGTTCCCAAACTGGGGGCGATCGTCCCCAAGTGGTCGATTTAGATTATCAGGGGGGCGATGAGAATAAAAAAAACTTAAAAAAAAAATTGTTAATTTAGAATTAAGTTTACAAAAATTTTAAATTTAAATACATTTTTATTTTTTTTTTTTAAATATTCAACAAAGCTACTGCCAAGAGGTGCTCATAGGAGTAGCGAGAGCATTCTTCAGAGATTTGCACTTGACGACGCTCGTTTTCTCCGAGAGCTTCTCCATTCGAGAATTAAAGGATCGCGGTGCGAAAGGATTTGTGCCTTTTTTTTGAAGTGTATAGGTTCAAGCATTCAAAATAGAAGTGTCGTCATTACTCATCTGAGTATTTAACGCGTTTATCGCGTCACCGCAAAATGTACAGTTTCCACATTGTCTTTTGTGTGATAAAACATTTACTAGTAATGAAGCAATGAAGCCTTCGAGAATGAAAGAGCATTTATCCAGAGTCCACAGTGACAAAGTGAGAAAAGAGCTTAGCTATTTTCTACAACTCAAAGCAAAAGCTGAAAAACGTCCTACTGTGAGTATTTAAAAAGCGAGCAACCGATCTTGACAAAGATCTTCTTGCTTCTTATGAGGTGTCTTTATTGATCGCTAAATGTGGTAAACCTCACACAATTGGCGAAACCCTTATTTTACCGGCTACAATAAAAAATTATTGAAATCATGCTGGGGGAGGGCCCTAGTAATATCATTCAATCGGTTCCTTTGAGCAACAACACTGTTTCCAGGGGAATCGACGAAATGGCCTCGGCCGTTGAATCCAAACTCACCGATTTGTTAAGAAAAAAAAAAAGTAAATTTGCATTGTCCCAGGACCTTAACTACCACATTAAAGGCGGATTCACACCAACGGGCACAGACAGATCATATCACGGTCAGAGACAGTCAAGTCAAGATCGCTGCCTCGGGATCTCAATGAGAGTGTTCTCACTGGGGGGGGCACGGTACGGGCACAGTCAGATCTCAGATCAAGACCGGCAGCCTGCCCGCGAGCTCGCCTTTCCGGACTGTGCCCGCCCCTGTCCGTCCCCGCCCGTCCTCTACCACTCTGTGAGTGTGAACTACCGCAGCCACAGTCAACCACCTGTCTTCAACCTGTTTACAATGGATGATGAGAGACTCATTGAATTGGTCCGGGAGCAGCAAGTTCTATACGACCTCTCCAGCCCTCACTACAGTGATGCATCCCACAAAATGAGAATCAACAAATTCCTAAAATCACAGTGTGACATGCGGAAATATTGGTAGAACTTGGTTTCATCGTCAACCAGATGTGGAAATAGTTTTACAAACTCTAAGCTTTATAAAATCTATCGAAAAAAAAATCAAATAATCCTAGGAAGAGGGAAAATAAGTGATGATAGGAATCAAGTTGTGAAACCAAAATTTAAATTACTTAATTTGTCTTCCCTCCATCAAGATAACAATGACTTGCAAGTACGTTTTTTTAATAACAATGTATTTTTATGTAATTTCTCATGTATGAGTGGCTAATTTTCTTGACAGTTGAGGGGTTCGACCACATAAATAAAATGACACGAAATTCCAAAGATGAGAGTTGTGAAAACATACCAATAGATTACATGGATACAGAAGGTAAGTTTTCAGAGTTTGGAACAATTTGAAAAAAATCTCCAAGAAAAAAGATACATTTAACAAAATTGTATCATTATATAAAATCTTTTTTATGATTATATTTCCAAAAAAATGATTTCTTTTCATTTTATTTCTTATAGATACAACGTTTGAAAACTGCGACATGAGGTCAACCTGCGTCACCTCACCAAGCTGCGCCTCAACATGCGGCCGGCCTAACACCAGATGTTTTTCCAAAGCCTTGGGGTGAGACCAATGGGGAGCTCTCTGAATAGTTCATACTCGTTTAGGTAAGCAGTTTTTTAATGTATCCACTTTTTGTGTTCATAGATATTTTTTCAAAAAAAAAAAAAAAAAAAAAAAAAAACAATACATGATAGGCAAATAAATATCTATCTAGATATATAATAGCGGAGTGTACGTCTCTGTCTGTCTGTCACGCTCTGTTTGAATTTGAAATTTCATTTCATTTTTTTTTTAATAATAAATTTCAAACATATTATTGTTGTTGCTAGGCATCAGGGGCGTATATAGAAATTTTTTTCGGGGGGGGGGGGGGGGCCCGAACTCAAAAATTTTTCTGCGGAAAATTTTTTTTTTAAGAAACTATATTTTTTTTCACACGACATTTTTTGCGGACCATTTTTTCTATTGCGGAACCAAAGTTGTCCATCCTGCGGAAAAATTTGTTGCGCTGATGTCTGTATATCCCTATATATGTATATGTGTTTGAGAAATTTCGGGGGGGCCCGGCCCCCTCGGCCCCCCCCATAAATACGCCCCTGCTAGGCATATTGGTTTTAGTTTTAAAATTCGATGGTGTGATTTTGATTGAAATTCATGTTTTGTAGTCGAAAAAAGTGGTCCAAAAAGGGCTTTTCGTCATAAACAGAGACATTTTTCTTGATCAAGAAATATCTTCAAACGGTCATTTTCGACGCATACGCGTTTGTGCGCATTCTGATTGCGCCGAAAAATTTTGGCTCGAAAAAATAGAACAAACATTTTTTTTTCAAGCCAATTCCAATTCCATTTTTGCTGTCATACAGAAAGACATTTTTATGGAGCCAGAAATGTCGCAAGAAATAGCTTAAAAAATGTCCTCGTGTACGACGGGCTTAAGATATAGAGCGAATTTTTTAAAAATATCTTTTATTTAATGCGATTAATCTAAAAAAAAAATTATTTTTTCGAAGATCAAAAAAAGGGCTTCTATAAGTTGTAGATATTTTAAAAGGCTTTAATGAAAAAAAAAAATTGAGGTCGATAGCTTCAAAATTCGGTCGCTGGAATCTACCAAAATTAGCACCCAGAGACGCGCACCTTGAGTTCAATGCAGGTGCGTACACGACTCAACTGCAGATCAACTTTTAATCAATTGCGGTCGATCTGCACTTTTGACAAAAAAATCAACCAACTATCGCTCAACTCCTATAATGTCATAGCTGCCTATTGAAGCGCGCACACGATCGACAGTTTGTTGAATTAATTGCAAAATTTTAATTTAAAAATCATAAATAAAATAGAGAATAAATTCAGGAATAATATTAGATTACAAAAAATTTAAAGAGGGTTCAGGAGCGACGTCTAAATGTACTTAAAAAAAAAACTAGACTATTATAAGGAATAAAAGGAAATAAATCTAAATAATGAATGAACCCCATATATATATATTTACCGTATATTATAAATACGAGTATTGTTAAGTCTTAAAATGGTCGAATTTTCTAAAAAAAAAACTGAGAGAATGTGTGTGTGAATGGCAGTGTGAGTGAGAAGAAAGTGTGAGTTAAAAAAAAATTCAATAGCCAAAGCCGTGGAAGTGGAAGTCTTCCTCAAAATATAAATATTTTTTTTTTTTTAATCTGTAACCGTCTTGTAGCTAAATGAAATGTGTATGTTCTCCTTTGTACCGTGAGGCGCAAATGGCCCTGGTAGCTGAAGCGCCCTCCAAACTCTGAATAAATAAATATAAAAAATATCTTCCTCAGAGAGGAAGGGAAAGTCTTCCTCAGAGAGGAAAGGAAAGTCTTCCTCAGAGAGGAAGGGAAAGTCTTCCTCAGAGAGGAAGGGAAAGTCTTCCTCAGAGAGGAAGGGAAAGTCTTCCTCAGAGAGGAAGGGAAAGTCTTCCTCAGAGAGGAAAGGAAAGTCTTCCTCAGAGAGGAAGGGAAAGTCTTCCTCAGAGAGGAAAGGAAAGTCTTCCTCAGAGAGGAAGGGAAAGTCTTCCTCAGAGAGGAAAGGAAAGTCTTCCTCAGAGAGGAAGGGAAGTCTTCCTCAGAGAGGAAGGGAAAGTCTTCCTCAGAGAGGAAAGGGAAAGTCTTCCTCAGAGAGGAAGGGAAAGTCTTCCTCAGAGAGGAAAGGAAAGTCTTCCTCAGAGAGGAAGGGAAAGTCTTCCTCAGAGAGGAAGGGAAAGTCTTCCTCAGAGAGGAAGGGAAAGTCTTCCTCAGAGAGGAAGGGGAAGTCTTTCTTCCCAAAAGAGGAAGGGAAAGTCTTCCTCAGAGAGGAAGGAGAAGCCTAGGCAGCAAGAAGTGAATACGGAAGTAATGCCCCATTGAGGGGCCGGGGCCCTCAGGGCTGAGATGAAAACGGAAAAAAACAAAAGTTTATGAAAATTTGTTTTTGGTAGGCCCCGGGGCCCTCAGGGCTCTGCAAAAACGAAAAAGTTTAGATAAAAAAAAATAAAGTTAATTAAAATTTGTCTTTGAGAGGACCCGGGGGGGGGGGGGATGTATGGGTGTATGTTTTGTCTAAGAGCAAAACGGTTTGCTCATTGACCAACGTACACCGGTTTAGCAAAACGCTCAACGGGAAAACAATAGCCGGCCCTACACGAACGGTTATTGTTGACAGGTGACGTTTTCTTGAAAAATCGCGGGCGCGGCCTGTAGGTTAATGGCGCGACTATCGGACTGCAGTCAAAGCCATAGAACCGCGGCCTGACGCTTGCACACACACTGACAGATCTAGTTGGCAGGCCAAACCCTCAGTTAAAACTGACAAGTTTATTTTAGATTAATTTTTCAACATAACCTATAAAATTAATGTAAAATAATTAAAATAAATTAATAATTATATTATTATAATATCAATTTTCAAGCTTATTTTATTATTTATAAAATTATCAAATTCATTTTGATCTATTTGAGGGTGTATTCAGAAATGCAATATTTCTATATTTTTCCAGTGCTCTACAGATTCTATTTTTTTGAAAATTTTTTTACCATTATTGCTTCTCCAATTTCAACAACCGGGACCAATTTTTTGAATAACATTTAATTTGATTAATTTGAATTGGCGAGATAATTCTCTGTTTTCAAAAGGTTTGCAAGTTTTTTTAAATACATTTTAAATATAAATAAATAATAGAATAGAAAATTCATATTTTTCTAATCTTTTCAGTTTTTTTTTTTTTTTGTTTATTGACTACTTTTATTTGTTAACCTTATTTCTGGAATCAATCATTGATCATATTTTAATTAATTTAAAAAGGTAAGGATTATTTTCATTTATTTTTTATTTATATCTAAAGAATTTTGTAAATTTTTCTCAGATCTCAGACCTTTATTCATGACTATTAACAACAGTGAAGCCTTGCGGGATCAAAGGAATATGAATTCCCAAGATTTTAGGTAAATATTTTAATATAAATTCGATAAGTATAGCCCAATAATTAATAATTTTAGTTTCTTAATTAAAATTTCATCAAAAAAGAAATTTTGTTAAATTAAAACCTTTATATTTTAACAGTAGAAATGTTTCCGGATTATTGAAACATCAAGCCACATTTATTTATACCATTAGGATCCAAATTATTTGCAAATTCAAAATTAACTAAAGATGACATTATTTGAATAAAGCCTTAAGATTTCTATGGTTATTGAATTTTTAATTTCATTTTAGGGGCTTGGGTAACTTTTGTGGGTAGAGAAAAAGGTCAAACACGAACTTATTTACAAATTAATTTTTATTGATATGTTTTTAATATTTAAAACAGGGAAAACCCGAGAGGTAATAGCCCAGGCGCTACTGCAAATAGTGGATCTCGTAATAACACTAACCATGGCCCCCCTCGAGGCCGTGGTAGCCGTGGACCTCAAAGAGCTTCAAGCCGAGGCCCGCAACATACTCGAGGAGGTGGCCTTGGCAGAGGAGGTTCTAGGCCAAATTACAAAAAAACAATCAATATTTATAGTAAGAATTTATATATTATATATATAAAATATAATGATTTATCATTATTTGCCGTTTTTTTTTAACTTTGCCCATCAACCGTAGGTTGGACAGGTAAAGTTAATGTAATCGTAAAAACATCGAAATTTTTCTGAAGCTGCCAAAATGCGTTTTGAGGTCCCCTGAATCCATTTAAGTAGTTTTTGGAATGATGTCTGTGTGTGGGGTAATTTTTTTCGTCAATGAAATCTCAAAAAATATTCATTCAATTGTTTTGAAATTTTGCATCCATAAACTAGAGGTAAAGGTCAAGACTTGAAAAGCTTTTGGTAAAAATCGGACCATTAGGGGGCGCTCTAGAGGGGGGGGATATTTTTTTATTACATAACCTATAATTTTTTTTTTATATATTCAGAAACTAGACTTTCTCCCGAGTAAAATGATATATAATATTTGTATCCTAATTTGTCAAAATTTGTTAAAAAATCATTTAAATTCGAAAATTGTGCATAGCAACAGAGTAAAATCAAAACAAATAAACAAAAGCGTGGCGTTATTTCTTTGAATAATGGGTGGGCAAAGTTGTGCGCTCGGCTTAGTTCGACCCTTTATTTTTGGAGCGCTTTTTGATGTCCAAAATTAATTTATGACGAATATGAATACAGTGGCGTCATTTAAACTCTTTCTTGGGGGGGGGGAACATTTTTTTCTTCTTAAAATTTACTTACAAATAGAAAAAAAAAATAGGTACTCAAATTTGACCAAAAGATATTTAATTTAATTAATTGTTTAATTTTGTACAGTTTATATATTCGTAGATATATTTTGCAATATTTTATTTAAAATAATATAAAATTTTATAAAAATCCGAGCCCTTGGGGCGGCAAATGCCCCCCCCCCTCCAAATGACGCCACTGTATGAATTTCTTTTTCGACATGCATTTTCATCAATCAAATAAGGAAGAATATTTTTCTGAATAAAAAGTAAATTAAAATTAATTTATGACAACAAAAATGCTCCAATATAAACATACTCATAAATTAGTTTCAATGATTTTGTTAATGAAACTAACAAGGGGACGGCCAAGTGAACATATCACGGATTCGTTTGGAAAAAATTGAGGTTATACATTGAGCCAAAAAAATGTTAACGTGTTTCGGCATTTTACTCCTTAGAGCCCCGATTGGCCAAAAATAAATAATAAATACCGAAATAATTTTCGCTCTTTCAAATAGTTTCTGTTTGAAACATTACGCAAGTCAGCTGTGGCTGGGCTGGTAGCGTAGCCGACTGGTAAGTATGTGGTCCCGGTTCGATCGATGGAGTATGCAATTTTTTTTTTTTAATCTTTTTATGTTATCGTAGCAAACAATATATTTAAAACAGTTTCATATTATTTTTTTTTAACAATAATAAATTTTAAAATTTTTTTACTTTCTCTTACCTATGTATATATGTAATATATATATAGAGAGAAAGTATTGGATTCATATCAAAAATTCGATGTCGAGATTTTGATGGATCTTCACGTTTTGAGGTCCCCTGAATCCAAAAAGGTGGTTTTCGCGACATGGTCTGTCTGTCTCTCTGTGTGTGTGTGTCTGTCTGTGTGTCTGTGAACAAAATATCTCAAGAACGAAAAGAGCTAGGAGGTTGAAATTTTATATTTAAATTAGGCACCCTCCTAGGACGTGACCCGAAGCTTTTGAACAAAATCGACCAAAGAGTACTAGTACTTTACTGATACACTTTCTCAGTTTTTTTCGATTTTCTCTAAATTTGCTCCAACGATTTTTTTTTAAATTCAAAAATCAATTATTTTTTAGATCTTCAATAAAATGTATATTCTCATTTTGTCATTGAAATCTTCTGAAGACCACTTTACTCTTGTACTCCATAGAAAAGATAGGAGAAATGGTTGCCATGGTAACAAAATATAAATATTTTTGATTATCTTATAGACACTCACGAAACATTGACACTCGCCTGTTTTTATAAAAAATATACATGCGCACAAATTCGTGCCAAAACAACAATGACAACTTTGTGCCTAATTAATTTATAAGCCAACGAGGACTGAAGATGGACGAATAAATTTTGTCCGAAACGTCTCCTTTTCGGCATTTGGCATCCAAAGGCTCTCTTCATTTGCTGCACCTGTACTTATTCTTTTCCATTCCATAAATATTTTGCCATACTTATAAATTTTACATCTTGAATTCAATTGTACCCTACTGTCGGAAACTAAATACATGTAGACACAAAAAATCTGGTGTGACAAGCACAGAACACAACTTTCGATTACCGAAGGTAAGAGAGTCAGCTTGCCACAGCTGACTTGCGTAATGTTTCAAACAGAAACTATTTGAAAGTGCGAAAATTGTTTTGGTATTTATTTATTTTTGGCCAATCGGGGCTCTATGGAGTAAAATGCCGAAACACGTGAACATTTTTTTGTCTCAATGTATCACCTCAATTTTTTTCAAACGAATCCGTGATATGCTCACTTGCCCGTCTTCTTGTATGTATGCTGCAAAGATTGAATTAACCATAACTATAACCTTAAATGATTTTGTTATTATCTTTTTTTTAGATATCAACACTGTCACTAATCTGCACTTGTAGAAAATAATAAATGTAAAAAAAAATCAAGGGCAAAGTTCTTCTCAATTCAAAAAATATCATGTTGAAAAAAAAAAATTTATAAATACTGTTGATAAGAACAAAAAACAAAATCAAAAAGATACTGAAAAAGAGGAGATTCGCGTTGCAATGGACTTGATTGATCTGAATAAATAGATTGGTCTAATCTAATTATTCAGACCAATCTATTCAGATCAATCAATACCTACTTTTTATTTATTTATTTTTTTTTTTTTTATTTTTTTTATTTGTGTTCGAAATAAAAATATTTTATTAAATATCTTAATTATTTATATACTAATACTAATATTTTCTATAAATAACCATGGTTAATTTATTAATTTTGAACAATTATTTGAATTTCAATTTCAAACGAATACTCTATAATTTCTTTATTATCTAGATCAGTGGTTCCCAATCTTTTTTGATGTGCGGCCCACTTTTACCGTAAAAAAAAGGCTGAGGCCCAGTGTATATAGGGCATTCCACGCCAAATCGAACGGTTTGAAAAATTTAAATTTTTGCTCCATTTTTTGATATCCTCGTAAATTTTGAGATTTTTTTGATCATCGGTTCATATTTTGTAAAAAAAACCCCTTTTTTTTTGTTTTTTGCTCATAACTCATACAAAAATGGTCAAATTTTTTTTTTTTTGAAATTATTGTTTTTTATGTAGTTTTCAATAAAAAATACAATTAATTTTTAAATGCTTTTATTTAACTTACTCTTTCAAGGTCACCAACTTTATGGCTTTGTTAAGGACACTTCCCGATGAGCTAGAGGTGTGAAATTTGATATTTAAGAGTCATTTTTGATGACGCAAATTGTGAGTTTGGTTTTACCAAAATGGACCAAACTAATGTGGTACTTTATTTGAAACCCTTCGTGAATTAATGTAATTTCAAAAGACTTCCCGATGGGCTAGAGGTGTGAAATGTAATACTTAAGAGTCATTTTTGATGACGCCACTATATGGTGGTTTTGATCAAAATAGACCAAACTAATGTGGTACTTTATTTGAAACCCTTCGCGAATTAATGTAATTTCAAAAGACTTCCCGATGGGCTAGAGGTGTGAAATGTAATACTTAAGAGTCATTTTTGATGACGCCACTATATGGTGGTTTTGATCAAAATAGACCAAACTAATGTGGTACTTTATTTGAAACCCTTCGCAAATTAATGTAATTTCAAAAGACTTCCCGATGGGCTAGAGGTGTGAAATGTAATACTTAAGAGTCATTTTTGATGACGCCACTATATGGTGGTTTTGATTAAAATAGACCAAACTAATGTGGTACTTTATTTGAAACCCTTCGCGAATTAATGTAATTTCCAAAGACTTCCCGATGGGCTAGAGGTGTGAAATGTAATACTTAAGGATCATTTTTGATGACGCCACTATATGGTGGTTTTGATCAAAATAGACCAAACTAATGTGGTACTTTATTTGAAACCCTTCGCGAATTAATGTAATTTCAAAAGACTTCCTGATGGGCTAAAGGTGTGAAATGTAATACTTAAGAGTCATTTTTGATGACGCCACTATATGGTGGTTTTGATCAAAATAGACCAAACTAATGTGGTACTTTATTTCAAGCCTCACGCAAATAAGGCCCTATTAACTATAGTTTTGAATTTTGATATTTACGAGTCATTTTTTTATGATAATGAATAATTTTTCAATTGAACCAAATTAATACAGGCCAAACTAATGTGGTACTTTATCATATTGATGATTTTTGATAAGACTAAAAGACTAAAAAGCTTAAAATAAAAATAAAATAAAAAAAAAGATTTTTAAAAAAATGCTTTTATTTAAATTGAACTAAAAAGAGAGAAATAAGAAAGAAATAATTTAATTGTTCATGTTAAAATTTTTTAATATTTATGACTTAAAATAAAAGCGTGGGGCGCGAGTCTCGGAATCACTTCGAAGCGCCCCACGCTTTTATTTTAAGTCAAATATTAAAAAATTTTAACAAGAACAATTAAATTATTTCTTTCTTATTTCTCTCTTTTTTAGTTCAATTTAAATAAAAGCATTTTTTTAAAAATCTTTTTTTTTATTTTATTTTTTAAATAAGTTTGTCATTTTTAAATTTCAAAATTTGCCTGAAAAGTTGTGGAATGAATAGTTAATGAATAGTTGTTTGTTGCAAAAATTTTTTTAGGAAAATCCAAGTATGCGTGATTTTCAAAGCCCTAGAACCGCGGCCTGACGCTTGCACACACACTGACAGATCTAGTTGGCAGGCCAAACCCTCAGTTAAAACTGACAAGTTTATAGTCTATACATTCAGGGTACGAAACATGTGCTCGATGCCGAAAACGAATGCTCCATATGTAACCTACATGAGACAGAAAACCTGGAAGACTTCCTGATGAACTGCCCTATATACCATCATCTTAGGGCTTACCACCTGAAGGGGAATCAGTAGGCTGTCAGTAGGTTGCAATGCAATACAATAACCGGAAGAAGGAGATTTTACTTCTTTGTTGAAAATGAAAATTGAAAATTCTTTCCATGAAATTGAAATCGATAATAGATGGGTAATCTCCTACAATCCCTTACTCTCTAAAATGTTTAACGCGCATATTAAATGTAGAATTATGTAATTCTATCAAATCAATTAAATATTTCTCTAAATATGTTAACAAAGATAGTGGTCAGGCTGTTATTGAGCTTCAGAAAAAGGGCCTATTTTGGATGAGATACAAGCATATCAATTGGATAGATATATTAGTACATAGTAATGAAGCCGTTTGGAGAATTCTAAGCTTCCCAATACATGAAAGATTTCTACTTTTCTTCAAATAAATTACTTCAGCAAGTAAATATGCTTCCAATAACAAAACTGACAGCATTTTTTGAACTTCGCCAAATGATGCTTTTGCTAAGACTCTTCTTTACTGTGAAGTTCCAAAATACTCTTCTTTACTGTGAAGTTCCAAAATACTTTACATGGAATATATCTAGAAAAACACTTGAGAGGTGAAAACAAGGTTGCGTTGTCGAAAATCAACCAAGTATAAAAAAAGCCAGCACAGCTCTTGGTCTATCCTTCAAATCCTGAATTTTTTTTTTTTTTTTGCGGATTATTCTACATGTTAACGGGGGACCCTGCTCATTCACAGATTTGAAAACAGTTGATGAGCATATCTGCAAAACATTCAGAGAAGCTTGCCAAAGATTAGGACTTTTGGAAAATGATCAACATTGGGACATGACTCTGAATGAAGTTGCGGTCTCCAAGTCTCCAAAACGTTTAAGACATTTTTTCGCTATTATTTTAACTTCCTGTGCTGTTTCTTGTCCTTTTCAACTTTGGGAAAAATTTAAAGAGTTTCTGTGTGAAGATATTTTTTTTATAGATTTAGAGTGAAAATCCTTCTTCACCAGTATCTAACTCTGAAGATATTTTTAATAAAAGATTGGTATTTTTAGAGGATATTACTTGATCAATGGTTGGGAAAATGTTAAAAAGTCTTGGTTTACCTTCTCCTGAAAGATATTTTGGAAATAATCTACTATGTAGAGAAATTATTAAAGAAATGAATTATAATCAGGAACAACTTAGAATTTATGTTTCAGAAAATGAATTACTTTTGATACCAGACCAATTAGCAGCTGCTATTGATGGATCTCCAACCAAGATGGCTGTCCCTCATCGATATCACACAATCCTTATGGCAAGTGGCGTTGAACGAGTCGTCACGCCCTTACACGGCCTTTTTATTCGAAGGGAGATGTTATCATTTTACAAGATTGGATTGGCCATTTGGATTAAGCACCAGTGTGGCGTCTTTCATTCGAGCCATTGATCATGTTTTGGATAATGTATCTCGCCAATTCGCAGCCAATATATGTTGGCGACATTTTGGTCACATCAAACTCCTTTCCATCCCATTTGGAAAATTTATCTTATTTATTTTCTCGCTTCAGAAAATTGGGGTCAAAATCAATTTTCGCAAATGTGAATTCTTTAAATCAGAAGTCAAATTTCTCGGCCATGTCATATCACGTGAAGGGGTCCGTCCAGACCAGGAAAAGCTAACAATCATTAAAAATTGGCCCATACCAAATGATAAGAAACAACTAAAATCAGACGTTTATTTTTTCCATTGTTCGGCCTTGCTCCAACTACTCAATAAATTAATCTCCGGGGAAAAATGACATTGGGACGAAGAATTCAGTAAAATTTTTGAAACCTGTAAAAATGAATTCTTGGAAAAAACCACTTTGAATGATCCTAATTACAAAAGGCCTTTTATTTTATGTGAATGGAAGCTAGCGCGGTTTGAGGGCTGCATTGGTCCAAATAGATAATAGTGGGGATGAACGAGGGATCTCATTTGCTAGTTGCTGTCTAGCCCATTATGAGAGGAATAATACTGCCACTGAATTAGAATTATTGGCAATAGTGTGGCCCACAAAAGCAGATTGGTAAATACAATACTCGTTTACTATAGAGGTATCATTCAGAAAAGGCATTGGATCCTTTTCCATCCCATCCAAAAAAGATAGCATACGCCTCATGCAAAATATCCAACCCTACGACCCTCTAGTAATGTTTTTTTTACCAACTCCCTAATGCAGACTCCCTGAAATTCTCTTCTGTACCATCCGCTCCTATAGAACAAAAGACAGTAAATTATTTTATTCACCGCATGAATTTTCAGGAAAACTATCATCGAACCGAGAACCTAATAAATCGCAAATGCTCACAGTGGCAGATTCTCGGTATAGGAGCTATCAAATTTGTTATAACGGGTTATGCGAGCGTTTCGAGCGTTGATGCGTTGGTGTAAATAACAAAATAGCGACCTAGAAGAAAAAGCTTAAAGAGTTTAGCTTACAATATGTAAGTCAGAACAATAAACTTGAATAATTATTCGTTAACTTTATTTATATTTAAAAAAATTTATAAGTTGATAAGAAAAAGCTTAAAGAGTTTAGCTTACAATATGTAAGTCAGAACAATAAACTTGAATAATTATTCGTTAACTTTATTTATATTTAAAAAAATTTATAAGTTGATAAGAAAAAGCTTAAAGAGTTTAGCTTACAATATGTAAGTCAGAACAATAAACTTGAATAATTATTCGTTAACTTTATTTATATTTAAAAAAATTTATAAGTTGATATTTTCTTTTTGTATAGTTTGGAGGGAAAGTGGTGTAGGTTTTCCGTGAAACATATTTATAAGTAAAAATTATTTAGAATATGTGAGGTTTCGCTAACAAGGAGAGTACACGGTTGACTCGTCACCGATTTTGATCTCCTTTTATTTGGTGAATCTATACTGAAAAATATTTGTATCCTGATCGAACTTTTCGTCCAATGCGCCCTGTAACAATTTTTTTTTCTCATCTGAAATTTTAAAATCTGAAAAGGATTGTTATAAGGCTCAAAGAAAAGCCTATCAACAACTAAAGCTAATAGCCTAACGGGTAGAGGAGAGGGTCAGTAATCCAGGGATACCATGTTCAAAACCTGGGTTGTCATTTTTTTTTTTTTTTTTTTTGTATTATTTATTATTAGGGCTCGGATTTCGCCCTATTTGCCTTTTTTTAGTTTATGGCTTAAAATTTAGGCCAATATGATATGTATACGTTTCATGAAATTCTGAATAAAATAAGAGGCATTTGTTAGTGCCTATAATGCCTATTTTGGCCGATTCTGGGTTTTAGTGCCTATTTCATCTATAAATGCCTTTTTTAGTGCCTATTTTAAGTTCAAATAGCCAATTTCAATTTTTTACGAGCTATACATAGCCTAAATTTAAAATTTTTTTGAATTATCAAGAAAATATTTCAAGGGGGGGGTAAAGGGGGTAATTACCCCCCCCCCTCCCTCCCGAGATTTAAAAAAAAAAAACTTTTTTTTTCAAAAAAAAAAAAAAAAAAAAAAAAAATTATTTTTAATGTAAATTTTTAAAAATTAAGAAAAAATTGTGTGCTGTGCGACCACTCACACCAGATTACCAAAAATAAGACATCAATTTTTTAACTTTTTTTATATTATTTCTTAAATAATGCCTTTTAAGTGCCTTTTTAAGAGCCTATTTTTACAATAAATGCCTTTTTAAGTGCCTATTTTAATAATTTTTAGTGCTTAGTTGCCTGCCTATTTTAAAGATTTTTAGTGCCTATAAATCCGAGCCCTATTTATTATATAAAAAATATATATTATATTATATTATAAAAATATTTTATCAAGAGTCGCGGGAGCGACTCGTCGCCGAGCATGTGAAAAGCAAAAGAAAGCAAAGAAACTCTTAATACTACCATTTAGTTGATATTGCAATAGATGCCAATGGCCCATTGCATTTAGATGGACGAGTCGTCCCTAGACTATATTATCAAGAATGATTTTAAATCCTTAATAAAAGATAGGGACGTGAAAAAATTTTTTTGAGAAACTTTTCTCTTTCTGGGCGAATATCTCAAAAAGGTTTTAAGATATCGGAGCCAAATTTTTTTTATATTAAACTAGAATAAATAAGGATAATTTTGAGCACAAATTCAAAAAAAAATTCCAGTCACAAAAAGAATGGCAGAGGCTCAAAGTTGAGATTTTGCCAATTTCGGAAGGTCAAAAGTTAGTCTCTTATTTTTCCTTTTTTTTTTTTTTTCTTTTTTTTTTCTTTTTTTCTTTTTTTTCATTCTTTTCTTCAATTTTCAAATTTTTAGACAAAGCTACAGGTTTCCCTGCTGGACCGATTTGGATGAAATTTAAAATACAAATAGATACTATCAAAAACCCGATACCTTTGATATAAAATTTCATTTTGGATCAAAAGTGACTTTTTGAGAGGTATTCAAAATTTCAAATTTGTCCTATCTTTAACATGGCGAAAAGACAATTCTAACTATTTTGCTCCCTGATGACGTCATCTAGGAACATATATATTATTATTAGTAATTTTCATCCCTAATGGAATAACAATTTTTAGGATAAATTCATTCAGATAGAAATACAATAGATTAACGTGATAAGAAGAAGTGCTACCAACATAACAAAAATAAAAATCCTAAAATTTTATAAAATTTGGTGAAATCCTATGTTTATCGTTTTGAATGGATACGAAACGATGTATTTACATTCTACCAACATAACAAAAATAAAAATTTGCTTTCCAACTGAGTTCATATACCCGAATGCCGTGCTGTGGTCTAGTGGTAAGGGCACACTGAGCGCAAATCGGTGGATCTGTGGTTCAACTCCCAGCGGCACACCCTTATATCTTTTTCGGGTACATGAAGTAATATCTAATTATATAAAAATAAAAATCCTTAATTTTATAAAATTTGGTGAAATCCTATGTTTATCGTTTTGAATTAATACCAAATGATGTATTTACATTCTACCAACATAACAAAAATAAAAATCCTAAAATCTTATGAAATTTGGTGAAATCCTATGTTTATCGTTTTGAATTAATACCAAAGGATGTATTTACATTCTACCAAAATAACAAAAATAAAAAACCTAAAATTTTATAAAATTTGGTGAAATCCTATGTTTATCGTTTTGAATTAATACCAAATGATGTATTTACATTCTACCAACATAACAAAAATAAAAATCCTAAAATTTTATAAAATTTAGGGAAATCCTATGTTTATTGTTTTGAATAGATACCAAACGATGTATTTACATTCTACCAACATAACAAAAATAAAAAACCTAAAATTTTATAAAATTTAGGGAAATCCTATGTTTATCGTTTTGAATGGATACTAAACGATGTATTTACATTCTACCAACATAACAAAAATAAAAATCCTAAAATTTTATAAAATTTGGTGAAATCCTATGTTTATCGTTTTGAATTAATACCAAATGATGTATTTACATTCTACCAACATAACAAAAATAAAAATCCTAAAATCTTATGAAATTTGGTGAAATCCTATGTTTATCGTTTTGAATTAATACCAAAGGATGTATTTACATTCTACCAAAATAACAAAAATAAAAAACCTAAAATTTTATAAAATTTGGTGAAATCCTATGTTTATCGTTTTGAATTAATACCAAATGATGTATTTACATTCTACCAACATAACAAAAATAAAAATCCTAAAATTTTATAAAATTTAGGGAAATCCTATGTTTATTGTTTTGAATAGATACCAAACGATGTATTTACATCCTACTAACATAACAAAAATAATAAACCTAAAATTTTATAAAATTTGGTGAAATCCTATGTTTATCGTTTTGAATAGATACCAAACGATGTATTTACATCCTACTAACATAACAAAAATAAAAAACCTAAAATTTTATAAAATTTTGAGAAATCCTATGTTTATCGATTTGAATAGATGCCAAACGATGTATTTACATTTTACCAACATAACAAAAATAAAAAACCTAAAATTTTATAAAATTTGGTGAAATCCTATGTTTATCGTTTTGAATTAATACCAAATGATGTATTTATTTTTTACTGTTTGGAATGCATGTTAAAATATCTATTCATGGGATAACTTAATATTTAATAAACAAAAATTATTAAATAATATTTAAATGCAATATTTCACAAAAAGAAGTGAAATCTCAACCAAAAACATCGGAGATGCAAAAAGGGGCGCCTCGCATTATTTTTGCCTAGCGTCGAGGTGAAATCAAAAAAATGCGCCTCGCTTTTCTGATTTATATAAAAGCGAGGATATATGAAACAAATAAAATTCTGTAGGGGTTTTATTTAAGTGAAAATATTTCCTCGCTTTTATATAAATCAGAAAAGCGAGGCGCATTTTTGATTTCACCTCGACGCTTAGGCAAAAATAATGCGAGGCACTGCCTCTCCGATGTTTTTGGTTGAGATTTAAATTTTGCGACATATTTATACTGAAAACAATGAATATTATACAATCAATTAGATATATAAATGAATAATTAAAATATAAAATAAGGCAGTAAGATATAGAAAATTAATGTTTTTTTTATGAAATATCAAAATAAATATTTCGCCAATACAGGAGGTGTCAGTTTAGTTAGTTAGTTTAGATATCTAATTGATTGTATAATATTCATTGTTTTCTGCATAAATATATAATAAATATGTCGCAAATATAAATAAAATATTTTTATAATATAGAATATAATATTTATTTTTTATATATACTAATACAAAAAAAAAAAAAATGACAACCCAGGTTTTGAACTTGGGATCCCTGGATTTCTAACCCTCTCCTCTACCCGTTACGCTATTAGCTTTAGTTGTGGATATGCTTTTCTTTGAGCCTTATAACAATCCTTTTCAGAATTTAAAATTTAAGATGAGAAAAAAAAATTGTTACAGGGGGCATTGGACGAAAAGTTCGATCAGGATACAAATATTTTTCAGTATAGATTCACCAGATAAAGGAGATCAAAATCGGTGACGAGTCAACCGTGTACTCTCCTTGTAAGTTGTAAATTAAAGAAATATTGAATTTCTAACTGGAATGCAATTTAAAAAAATATCGTAATGAAGAACGAAATCTTCGACCACGTATTATTGCTTACGGTAATGTGATTGATCGTTACACCCAAGAAGTCAAAAGTCATTTCAGGTAAATTATTTCCTGTCACATATTACACTGTAGATTTCGAAACTTTTGCTTATTTAAGTCTTCATTGTTTTTTTTAGATTGTCAAGAAATACATTCAATTATATATATGAGTTTATACAAAAGATATAATTCGGCTTGTTCCCGAATGTCCTACAATCCCTTCCCATCTTCAATTGATGATAGCTCTTTGGAAATTGGCTACAACTGAGTCTTATAGGTAACATTTTTCTATAAATGAACAGTTTTAGTGTAATTTATAATACTATATATAATTCAGAAGTATGAAACAAAACTTTTTTTTTATTCTATAATAGATCAGTCTATTTATTTATTTATTGATATAACACTATGGTTCATGTGTTTGTAAAAGTTTTTTGTTTTGTTATCAGTGAGAAGGGCAGATGTGATATCAGACACAAATGATGATTAAGAAAAAAATCTGGTGTGACTGGCGCACAGCACACAACTTTCTCTTACCCTTCGATAAGAGAAAGTTGTGCGGCGTGCTGATCATACCAGATTTTTTGTGTCGACATATATTTAGTTTCCCATAGCACCTTAGTTTCAAACTTGCATTTTAAATGTTGACTGCTTGAAATAAACTATGGTTATTTTTCAAAATTTTCATCTCATATTTTGACATTTTTTACTCAATAGAGAATCCTAAATACACTTGCGTGCAGCTAAATCGACTCAACCCATAAGCGCGCAAACAAAGTCTTATATTTTTGAAATGGCTAAGCTGATATTTATAATTTTTTAAAGCTTATTTATTTAGCTTTACATTGATATCAATATCAAGAAAATTGGTTGATTACTTTTTAAATTATGTGATCTGAATGGCTGAACTGAAAAAAATGCTGTTCCTAGCTGCCACTACTGTTTATTTGAAATTGCCTTATAAAATTCCATACAACCAATTATTCTTATAAATCGCATTTCAAATGTTGATAGGATTAAATTTACACAAATTTAATCCATTTTTATCAGAAAATCATGGATTCAGAGCCAGAAATTGCCGTTCAATTGTTGTTTTGATAGAACAGGGTCATTGCCAAAGAGAAGTCGCTCATCTGTTGAACTTATGTCAGTCTGCTGTCTCAAGGACCTACAGGAGGTTTCAGTAAACTGGTGGCTTTACTTGGAGACCAAATACCCGCTGTCACCGGTCCACATCTGAGAGGGATGACCGTTTTATCGTCACGACGTCTCTCCGAAATCGCCACCTCACTGCGTAGTAAGTATTCTGCAGCAGCTGAGAGAAGTTCGAGGTGTGGCTGTCAGTCAGTGGACAGTGAGAAGACACTTGAAGGAAGCCAACCTCACTTAGAAAAGACCTGCCTCTGGCCCGAAATTAACCACAGCCCACTGTAAAGCTCGACTTCAATTTGCTCGAGAGCAATTGGATTGGATCTCAATTGGAGTATCGACCAATGGAAGGCAGTTTTATTCACCTGGACGCCTGTACACTCGTCTTCTCCTGCCACTACCATAAATGCACACTCTACACTCATCAGTGAATAAAACTGCCTTCCATTGGTCGTCCACCGTCCATTGGTACACGCAAGTGTAAATACAAAATTTCATAAGAATTGGAAAAAAAAAAATCAAACAAAAAAAACCCCCCCCTACTTTAATGCCTAAAAAGTTCTAAAGGAGGATGATAACAACCCTCTACCTTCTACATTCGACTCATTTTGGAGAATGGTTTGGAGCAAAGGGTTGTTATCATTGTAATGATAACAAATCTTGTGGAACGCGGGCGGAGAAAATGTGATATGTATTGGCCAAAAGAAGGGACTGAAACATATGGCGTTATTCAAGTTAAACTTGTTAAAGAAGATATTATGACTACTTATACAGTTAGAATTCTACAAATTAGACATTTAAGAATTAAAACAAAAAAAAGAAAAAGCTCTGTAATAAAAAGAATTGTTTATCAATGTCATTCATTACACTAATTGGCCAGATCATAGTTCACCAGATCATCCACTTCCAGTTTTGGGCTTTGTTAAAAAATCATCTTCAACAAATCCTGCTGATGGCCCTATTATTGTTCATTGCAGTGCCGTAGTCGGAAGAACAGAAACTTATATTGTACTGGATTCAATGCTTAATCAAATCCGAAGTAAAGGAGAAGTTAATATTTTTGGATTTTTACGGCACATATGATCAACAAATAACTCTACTTTTATTAGTATACATTCATTCTGAGAAATTGCTACATATCTTTATACAAATAAAATTATTTAGAAACATCAACACCATCACTTTGGAATATTTTCGTGGCTATCGAGTATCGAAAATATCCTCCTGCGTCCGAAGTCGAAGAGAGGAAGGAAATTGTCATGCATACACAACATCAATTAAAAATATTTTTTTTTTCTATCGATTTTCGTCATGGACTATGGAAGGGACGTAAAGAAGGTTCCCTCTCAGTGATGCATCAATCTTGACTGAGAGAGTCCCTCCTCGGAATAGGGACATCCTCACTAGCATAGAAGAAAAAGAGTCGGGTGGAACAAGAAATAGGGATAAGTTCTTTATCTAGAAATGAACGCAGGAAGAAGAGGAGTTAGAAACAGGAAATAAAGTAATTTCACGGGGGTGTTGGTAGATGGCAACTCTACGAGGAGAAGGAGTTGCTGTGACATCCCGTCCTGTGAAAGGGACGTAAAGAAGATTTCCTCTCAGTGATGCATTCTTCGAAAGGAGTAGGGTACATGCCATATACCATGAGGATGGTTACTACCATACTACGTTGGATGCCGATAGAAATACATTTCGACGAGATCCTTGAACATCCGATAATTTCACATATCACAATCCTCACACATCCTTCTATCGTAAACATCTTCATTTCAAGAATTTTCACTATAATTAAATATATTCTTGCTCGTCTCCGAAGAAGATTTTTTATCTCAGAAGCGCGAAACATAGTCCACCGGTTACAAATACTTGTTATGTCATTACTAAATTTACTCAAGGCAACAGATATATCGATGAATAAACTCTCGAGATGGCAACTTATAATATCTTTTCATTAAAACTCGGCCAAGTGAAACAAATTTGACTTCTAATATATGCAAGCGGTGTCCTTTTAAATTATTTTCTCCACACTTTACTTTTCCTTCCCTATCATCAAATAAGATAACACATCCACTGAATAATTTTTTTAAAACATTTTAAACTTTTAACCTTTTACTTATGACCGGAGAAGGAGATCTCACTGCTCCTCCCTCCACTCGGGGATGTCTCCTATCTACCCCACAAAGTTCTTCACTGAGGATGTATATCCTAATTTCCTCTTTCAGTGAACCATTGTGTTCATTATTTTCCTCAATTTGTCCTATCCCTGTCTCTGATCTTTTTAGGCCGGGAAGATGTTCGCACCAGAAATGGATCGCGAATTCTCCGCTAGATGGCAACAGTGGGCAGAGGACAGGAAACCGGAAACATGCTTCATTCCGTTTTCCCAGGAGTAAGACGGTCTTATGTAAGCTAAATAATACAGTTCAACCCACCATCTTCCAGCATCATTTGTAACCCGATCGAAATTAACATACAAATCCCTAGGAAATTAACATTGGCCCTAAAGAAGGATAAGGCGGAAAGTGAATTTAAAACGAGTAGAAAGAGAGAGACGGCAATGTTTGCAAGTGGGATAGTGGTTTCTTAGAAAGCAATTCAAAGAACATAAAATAAAAATAAAGGGGCGTTTAAATAATAATTTATCTATATTTAATATATGGGATAAGAGAAAGTAACAATTAGTATACCATATTAATGGTAAGCATATCGAATAAGAACAAAGAAAAAGCAATTACTAAGAAAAAAAATCATATAAACTAAAGTCCCAATCCTTTTTAAGAAAAATGGGATTTTCCAATTGTTTTATGGCGATCGATGGCAAGCACATTCAGAATTAATGTGTCCTAAGAAAAATTGGATCACTTTTTTACAATTATAAAGGATACTTTTCAATAAGTTCTGCTTGCAATGGTTGATGGGCATTTCAAATTTGTTTGCGTAGAACATTGGTTCTTACCCGGAAAAGGAGGTGAGTGGAGTTTACAAATAAATCAGGAGATGGGAAAATCGATTTTAAAAGGAGAGTTATTTCCCCCAGATAGAAAATGAAAAATACAAAAAAAATTATTGAAACAATAAGAAAATTCAGAAAAGACATGAAAAAATGTACGTATCACCTCGACTACCATAATTTGTCGGCGACAAAACTGAATATCTCTCCCACTATTTTAGAATTTAAATCACAAATTTTTTGTAAAGTTAGGTTAATTATAAAAATGGATTTTTTTTTTATTTATAGGTAGAAATTTTACCGGGCTCAAGGGTAAAGATGCCGAAGAACAATGGCTATTGGCCAAAAATAAAAAAAACCACCTTTACAACTATGGCGGTTTCATTATTTCCGCTAGACGTTTTACTAGCTAGCAACTTGAAAGGAGGGGCAGCGAAAAATAAAAGAAATCAAGATGGTGTAATTAAGCCGGGATCTACTCGCAAGGCACTTGATTCCAATTAAGCCGGGATCTACTCGCAATGCACTTGATTCCAATAT
>JAKCPI010016275.1:0-48866 GCA_023213315.1 Euborellia annulipes | reverse complement strand
ACAACTATGAAAGCCTAAACTCCAAAAAGACAGCTTTCAATTACCGAAGTTGTGTGTGGTGCGACAAAATGCACACAGTTTTTTTTTAAATACCAATTAAAATGGTAGCCCATCAAATGAACGACCAAATTGGTCTCTAAGTTATACTCTAGAATCTATTAAAAGAAACTCTCGTCTTTGATATTATTTATCGAAGACGATTATTTTTATCTCTCTTCTTCACAATCCTTGCTGGAAGGAAATTTTAAATAAAATCGCTGTGGAGTTTGCTATTTAGAATAATCCCTTTATGAATGGAAATCAAAAATAGGCAAACAAGTTGCAAAGCTTTTCCACTATGTCATGTCTATTATCTTATCTTAATTAAAGTAATATCTACTCGAAAATTCGCATATTCATTGTTTGGCCAATAATGACCGCTAGATAAAGATTGATAAGAACTAGTCCGTCTTCGGCGGGATCCAAACTATTCTATTTTCAAAGTGAAAGTAGTTAAATATAACTTTGATGAATTTTTACTTTCTTTTATTGCCGTTGCTAGGTAGATCTAGAAATCAAACCCTACCCATTCGATAAAGGATGTTAAGAGCCATCTCCATGAATTTTTTCACCTTTCTAAATAGATGACTTGGTCCTTACAATGGCGGATACTTAATGATTTTCTTAAAAAAAAAAGAAAATATTAAATGTAACTTTCAATGAATTTTTTTTATTTTTGTTTCATTAGGTAGATCTAGAAATCAAACTCTACCCATTCGATAAAAGGATGTTAGAGGTATCTCCTTGAATTTTTCCATCTTTGTAATTTAATGACTTGACCTCTTATAATGGCGGATTACTTAAATGATTTTCTAAAAAAAAAATCTTAAAAATATCATTTTCATGATTTTTCTTATGCTTTTGCTAGGTAGATCTGAGAAATCAAACCTTTCCTATTCGATAAAGGATGTTAAGAAGTATATCCATGAATTTTTTCACTTTTGTGAAATTGAATGACTTGACCCTTATAATGGCGGATTACTTAATGATTTTCTAAAAGAAAAAATTATAAATATAATTTTCATGATTTTTTTTCTTACCGTTGATGGGTAGATCTAGAAATCAAACCCTATCCCATTCGATAAGGGATCAAGGTATCTCCGTGAATTTTCCAACTTTCTAAATTGGAGATGGCTGACCCTTATAATGGCGGATTACTTAATGATTTTCTAAAAAAAATCTTAAAAATATAATTTTCATGAATTTTTTTATTATATTTGCTAGGTAGATCTAGAAATCAAACCTAGTCCTATTCGATAAAGGATGACAGAAGGAATATCCATCGATTTTTTCAACTTTGAAAATTAGATGACTGAACCCTTATAATGGCGTATTACTTAATGATTTTCTAAAAAAAAATTATAAATATAATTTTCA
Source organism: Euborellia annulipes (assembly GCA_023213315.1). Lineage (NCBI taxonomy): Eukaryota > Metazoa > Arthropoda > Insecta > Dermaptera > Anisolabididae > Euborellia > Euborellia annulipes. Next base: position 47,450 of record JAKCPI010016275.1, on the reverse strand, counting down.
TGATTTTTTTCTTACCATTTCTAGGTTTAGATCTTGAAATCCAAACTCTATACATATCGATAAAGGATGTTAAGAAGTATCTCGATGAATTTTCTCAGCTTTCTATGTGGCAAAGATCACTCAAAGAGATTATAATAGATTTTTAATGAAAAAATAAATACTAAGCAATACGTAACTAATTGGCATACGTTCAGTTGCAATAATATTATAGGCCTACTAAAACTAATGTAAATAAAAAATATTTTTTTATCATATTAAAATTGAAAATCACTAAATTGAAAGATCATTTACCTAGCATTCGTTTAAATATTGAAAATGAAAGAAAATGTACAACAATGGGCAAGGATTCTCAATTTTTTACTTTCTCTTACCTATGTATATATGTAATATATATATAGAGAGAAAGTATTGGATTCATGTCAAAAATTCGATGTCGAGATTTTGATGGATATACACGTTTTGAGGTCCCCTGAATCCAAAAAAGTGGTTTTCGCGACATGGTCTGTCTGTGGGTGTGTGGGTGTGGGGTGGGTGTGTGGGTGTGTGGGTGTGTGTTCAAATTTAAAGCATGAAGGAATTGAGCTATGAGGCTGAAATTTTATATTTAAGTTAAACACCCCCCGGGACCGGAAAAATAAGCTTTTAATCAAAATCGGCCAAAGAGTACTAGTACTTTACTGATGTACTTTTTCAGTTTTTTTCGATTTTCTCAAAATTCGCTCTAACGATTTTGATTAAAATTCAAAAATCAATTATTTTTTAGATGCTCTTTCAAATGTATATTCTCGTTTTGCCCATAAATTGTTTGAAGCACACTTTACTCTTGTGCTTCATAGGAAAGATAGGAGAAATGGTTGCCATGGTAACAAAATATAAATATTTTCCCATACTTATAAATTTTACATCTGAATTCAAATATTCCCTACTGCCGGGAACTAAATACATGTCGACACAAAAAATCTGGTGTGACAAGCACAGTACACAACTTTCGATTACCGAAGGTAAGAGAAAGTTGTGTGCTGTGCGCCAGTCACACCAGATTTTTACATATGTATTAATAAAAGTAATTTATTATAAAAAATAAAAAATAAAAATAAGAGCGGCAGTCAAAGGCCAATTTCCGGAGGGATTTATGATTGTTTTAGATCCTGGACACGTTCTCTTCACCTCCTGGCCAATGCAATAACATGACAAAGGGCGAAAAGTCCCTCCTTTAAGGGAATATCAATTCAGACGAGCGAAATTGAGTTTATTTTCTAAATTAACATTGACACAAAACATCCGGAGTTTTAACGTCTTGTATTGAACATCGTGTTTTTTTTGATATTTTTTTGTATCTTGATATAACTATATATCAAATAAAAGAAACTTATGCAAAAAAAATACACTTAGTTCATGTCACCGATTTTAGATGTAAAAAATTACATCTTCTTTTAATAAATGGCGTCGTCTTTTGACTGAATTAACGGCAATATTTTGAGGCCTTCATTTCTGATTGGAATTTTTACTTTCTCTTACCTATGTATATATGTAATATATATATAGAGAGAAAGTATTGGATTCATGTCAAAAATTCGATGTCGAGATTTTAATGGATCTCCACGTTTTGAGGTCCCCTGAATCCAAAAAAGTGGTTTTCGCGACATGGTCTGTCTGTGGGTGTGTGGGTGGGTGGGTGGGTGGGTGTGTGGGTGTGTGTTCAATTTTAAGCATGAAGGAATTGAGCTATGAGGCTGAAATTTTATATTTAAGTTAGGCACCCCCATGGGACGTGACACGAAGCTTTTGAACAAAATCGGCCCAAAAGTACTAGTACTTTACTGATATACTTTTTCAGTTTTTTTCGATTTTCTCAAAATTCGCTCTAACGATTTTGATTAAAATTCAAAAATCAATTATTTTTTAGATGCTCTTTCAAATGTATATTCTCGTTTTGCCCTCAAAATTGTTTGAAGCACACTTTACTTTTGTGCTTCATAGGAAAGATAGGAGAAATGGTTGCCATGGTAACAAAATATAAATATTTTCACACACTTATAAATTTTCAATTCAAATGTTCCCTACTGCCGGGAACTAAATACATGTCGACACAAAAAATCTGGTGTGACAAGCACAGTACACAACTTTCGATTACCGAAGGTAAGAGAAAGTTGTGTGCTGTGCGCCAGTCACACCAGATTTTTTATAGTTTGATTTAAATATGAGCTGACTTTTTAACTCCATTACTAGATCAGTAGACAAATAGTCCTACTTTATTTTATTAACCTCCCTTCTCTTTTCTAAATAATTTTTTTAAATTTTGTTTTTTACTAAAACTTCATTCAAAATCTATTAACAAAATTTTATGAACCAACATCTGGAAATTTGCTTTATACATTTAGTATTTGTACGACAACTCGTTAAATTTGATGGATAGTAAATACATTTACGATTATCCAAGCCAAAGCACTTCCTTGTCTTGCCTTGCAAATGCAATCAATTTCGCTCTTCAGATACACATACATAAAATTTATTTTTAGTTTATTTTATAAATAAATTAAAGCCAGATAAATATACTTGTATTGCATATTATAGATAGGTATTTAATTTTATTTTCAAATAAACATTATTTCCAAAATGGCAACAAGCATTTGATATTTATGAATGCATTTAAAATTTTTACTATTAAAAGGGAAAGTATTATAATAGTAAAAAATGTAATCCTCCCCAAGCTAAAAATAAAGGAGAGACTAAAAATTTGGAGAAAATCTGTATGCAGGTCTTCCAAAATTTATTAACATAATTTTTTCACCATTGAAACATTGTGATAAAAATAAAGACGCTTCTTTCCAACGCTGGACCAAATTTCATAACAAATACTAGCCAACTTTCATTTTGTCTAAAGCAGGGGTTACCAAAAAATGTGTTCCTTCAATTCATCACATAAAATAAAACAATGATAATTGGAAACAGCCCAAATTGATACATTGCAATATTAGAACAATAATTTTGATTAAGCATTGCACGGTGTGATATCTTTGTTTCTATAATTTAATTACTATTTTGTTATAATTTTATATTAAATGATACTAAAATAATGATCTTTCAAGTTGCTGTATTTTGAACTCTTTTCACTGCTACTCTAGTACTTTATTGCGGTCTCACTTTGGAATTCCTGGAAAATACTGAATTATAAGTGAAAGTAAAATTATTTCAATAGTCCTGTACCATCCTTTAAAAATATTTTATCAATCAATATTATTGCCTTCAGCCCTTGGTGTAATGCTTAGCATGGTGGCCATTTTTACCAAGGCTCGCGGGTTCGCATCCCGTCTCATTTGACACTTTATCTTGGCTACCATTGTAATAATAGAGACGAGGTCTCGCCTTCTATGCCGAAAAAATTTTTTGAATAGACTTTCAAGTTGACAGAAGTTGACAGGATACTTTGGACTCTTATGTCTCCAAAAATATGACAAATTTATGCCTCAATTATATATAGCATATAAGGACTGAAGATGGGGAAATAAATTTCTTTCGAAACGTCTCCTTTGGCATCCAAAGGCTTTTTTTGTATTTCTCCTCTAGTAATTGAGAACACATTCTTATTCATATGAGAATAAAATATCATTCTCGAATTTAATTAAACTAAAAAATGCTTCTTTTCGAACTTCCTATTTGGGAACTACATCGATATTTCATTTATTATTAGTGCCGATTCTATAGTGCGAAAATAGACGAGGACAGAGAATTTGATTTATTATTTATTAAAATTATATCTCTACCACATTCGTACATGTCAGCAATTTGCGATTTGAGTTTACGCGAGGGAGTAACTTACTAGGGTAAGTTCCCGTTTCGTTCCCCAAAATAGAGTATAGGTTAAAATTTAACCTACCTTAATAAGCAGGTAGCATAACCTAGATGTGCAGGTTGTTTTGGTAATCCTCGCCCACTCTGCTCCATTAATTTCTTTCTCAATTGCGTGGGTCGAGATTTTTCTTTGCCAATTGCGTTCACAGTCAATGTCAATGTCTCATTGCTTCCTTCTTTCTTCGCATCGACCTATATTTTTAAATGTCATATTCAAATTTATGCTAGATGCATCTATTAGCTTATTAAAATAAGACATTGTCACAGTAATTGCAAACAAATCATTCATCAGTATGATGAATGTCCTATGAATGTATATTTTGAAGGGGAATAAATCTATCGTTTAATAATCGGTAAATAATATTATAGGCCTACTAAAACTAATATAAATAAAAAATATTTTTTTATCATATTAAAATTGAAAATCACTAAATTGAAAGATCATTTACCTAGCATTCGTTTAAATATTGAAAATGGAAAGAAAATGACTTAATTTATGCATTTTGATATCTCAAAAAACTTTTAATTATATATATAACAAGATAAAAAGTAATTTTGTTGAGAAAACATCCTCAAGAAAGAAAGAAAGAAAGAAAAATGTTTTCTTAAATGAGATTAGAAAAAGAAAGAAAAAAAAAGAATAATTTCTTCTCATCTTTCTTTTTAGATTTCTTCGAGATGTAGATTGTGCAGAAAAAGACAGAGAGAGAGAGACAGACATAGAAATTGACTTACTCATATAAATGTTTCAATAAAAATAGAACAAGAGGCAAAAAAAAAAAAAAACCAAGAGAGAGAAACGTGTCAAAAAACCCATTCACAATCGTTTTCTAAGTTGAACAAACAAATATTTGTTAAAACGCAGCAAAAAAAAAGGAACGAATCGATCATCTACTCAATTTTGAAGCCATTGACCTGAAAGTTTTTAAGATATCAAACTTTTATCATGCCGATATCTTATTAACTAAGAGTTAATTTAAAAATCTGGTGTGACTGGTCTCCTTTTTTCGGTTTTTATGTTTTTATGTATCCTCTCGGCTACTGCGGTCATTTAGGGGGAGGAGGCAAGTGGCTAAGCTGTGGATTACGGAGTCCGAAGTCTCAACGCTAGGGCTGTTCGATTATGAAAAAAAATAATCGATTATAAGCCTACCTTTTTCCTTTAGAAAAATTTTAATTTTTTCCCCTTCCAAAATAATTTCTCCCTGCCGTGAAAACCATTTACCTTTTTTTTTAGGGAAGCGAAATTTTTTGCCTTCCTAAGGAAAATTATTTTCCCATTCCAAAAAAAAAATTTTTTTCTGAAATTTTATGGAAAATTTTTCTCTTCCGTGAATATCTTTTGAGATTTTTTTTTTTTAATTCGAGTCTCATCCAATCTTTTCAAACGCATTCCCCCCCCCCCCCCAAACAAAATAATCGATTTTGTACCCCCTTTAATCGATTGTAAGAAATAATCGAAATAATTGATTAATCGATTATTTTGCGCAACTCAACACGACTTGGGATCGAATCCAGCTTGCCGCAAATAATTCAAACATTGCCAAAGTCTCCTCATAGGAAAGTGGGAAATAATCCCACCCCACAGACACAAACGAGGCCTAAGTGCCTTAAAATGATATGATATATAACCTGGGATCTGTAAAAGGTTGTGGGCCGGGTGGATGACGAAGAGCAAGCATTACCTCATAAAATCCAAATCCAAGTCCCGGGGGACGTTCCACACGCTGATTGCTCGGTGTCACCAATCCCGCTTAATCGCAATGATTGCGGAGACTGTTGCTAAACTCCCCGACCTTTTTCTTGGATTTTTTCTTAGTTATCGACTAATAAATTATAACATAATTAAATTTAAAAAAATGTTCTCAGACGTACAATAGTTGATTTTGAGATTGTGGCTGTGTAATTAAAAAAATATTAATAGAAATTATATTATACTTTTTTCTTCTTTTTATATTATAGAAACCAAACAAATATTGCTTTTGAATTTGAGATTTGCACCATCTGATTCCACTTTTCGGGCCAAATCTATTCTAAAATTAATTTTCCATATGTTTAGTCCTTATCAGAAACGTAAAAGAATAAAAATCTGGTGTGACTGGCGCACAGCACACAACTTTCTCTTACCTTCGGTAATCGAAAGTTGTGTTCTGTGCTTGTCACACCAGATTTTTTGTGTCGACATATATTTAGTTCCCGAAAGTACGGAACATATGAATTCAGATGTAAAATTTATAAGTATGGGAAAATATTTATATTTTGTTACCATGGCAACCATTTCTCCTATCTTCCCTATGAAATACAAGAGTAAAGTGGTCTTCAGAAGATTTCAATTGCAAAATGAGAATATACATTTTAAAGAGCATCTAAAAATTAATTGATTTTTGAATTTAAAAAAAAATCGTTGGAGCAAATTTTGAGAAAATCGAAAAAACTGAAAAAGTACATCAGTAAAGTACTAGTACTCTTTGGCCGATTTTGATTAAAAGCTTATTTTTCCGGTCCCGGGAGGTGTTTAACTTAAATATAAAATTTCAACCTCGTAGCTCAATTCTTTCATGCTTAAAATTGAACACACACACACCCACCCACCCACACACCCACCCACCCACACACAGACAGACCATGTCGCGAAAACCACTTTTTTGGATTCAGGGGACCTCAAAACGTGAAGATCCATCAAAATCTCGACATCGAATTTTTGACATGAATCCAATACTTTCTCTCTATATATATTTACATATATACATAGGTAAGAGAAAGTAAAAACAAACTGAATTTATTTATCTGATATTAATTAATTAAAGAAAATAATAAATATACTTCCAAATAAAATGACAGTTGTAGGTTAGTTTACCATATTTAATATTTGAATTTCATTTTTTAATTAATATATTAACATTTTGATTATATTATTCACTAAATACAAAGAAAACAACAGCGTTAATGCTCTAAAACATTAAAAGATATGAAATATATGAAAGAGTTAGTTTTTTACAGTTATTTACAAATGTAATTTGCTCGGCTCTAAAGAACTTGCCAACTCTGATACTCCGTCAATCATGTTGTCAATCAAAACAAAAAAATAGCATGTTAAAATAAATGATTTTTTTTTATTATTATTATTGTTATTAAGCATTTAATTTAACTTGCGTGGTGGTTTCAAGTATTAATACATATATATTTTTATTTATTTTTCTTTCTTTCTTAAATAATTATTCAATTTGTTTCCAAGTGTCGTTTTTTTTTTTTATCTTTACATTTATTTATTTATTTATTATTTTGATTTATTGAAATTTTTATTGGATTTAATAATTTTTTTTTTTTTTTGACCATTAATTTTAATTTCACGCGTTTCTGATTATTTATTTTTATATTCATTTTTCACTAATCCAATTTGACTTGTTGCTTTTTTTTTTTTTAATTTCAATCAAAAATTAAGCAATTTATTTTTACTTTCTCCTACTCTCTCTAATATATTTATATAAAGGAATCGAAATTAGAAAAAGAACAAAATCTGGTGTGACAGCACATAATATTCTTTGCATTTTTTTGTCGCCAGATCTCCGACTATAAATAATAATGCACTTTTATTATTTTAAACAATTTTATTACCGTATCCAAAGCAGTTTTATTTGTTCACTCTTAGCTCTAGTATCAATATATGCATTTTTTACAGAAATATACTTTCAAAATTTACATGGTTCAAATCGAATTAAATTCATAGATCCTGTGATCTGCATCTGCATTTTCGTACAAAACATGATTGAAAATAGCCAACTACATGGGCGTAGCCAGGAGGAGGCAGGGAGGGGCCATTGCCCCTCTCCCTGGCTTGTCCTAAAAATTAAAAAAAAAAAACAAACAAATATATATTTTTCCCATTGGGAATTATTTTTTTTAACGCCCCAATCCACTACATTAATTTAATTTTTTATTTAAATAAATAAGTAATAATCTATGTATATATATTAATTGCAAACCCCCCCCCCTCTCACCCTAACGAGGGGTTGCCCCCCCCCCCCCTAACAAGATGTCTGGCTACGCCCATGGCTAACTAATTTATTTTAAAGTTAAAAATGAATCAACTTCCTCAGATAATGTTTTCTTTTCAAAGTGAATAAATACAACTTTTGACCTCTTCTTCTGTCCTCTCCTTAATCCCGCGATGCGGGGTCGGCAGCTTGACTCTTTCCCCCAACCCTATCTATTTTTACGACCGGAAGAAAGGGCAGGCCGGCCCGTCGCACGGTCTGACGCCTGTTGAAAAGAGGAAGGAAGAGACAGACATTTAAAGAACTGACTGTCCTAGCTCGGGCAGCTCGTGGTCGCCATCCACGTACCCACAAGATGTGGGCCCCTGAGCTAAAATACAACATTTGACCGAAACGTTTTAGTTAAATTGTGTTATTAATTACTAACTAAAATTAACCACAATTAATGGTAAAAACTTATTTTGAAAACTACTCCTGACTCTAGGAGTAGTTGGCAAGATTTCTAATATTTATCTCCATCCAAATCTTTTAAAATAATAATATAATTTTTATAAAGAAAATTTCAATAATAGTTTTTCGGTAAATTTTTATTTAATGGAAACAAAAGTGACGTTTCGATTCTAGATTGGAATTGGATTCTTCAGAATATTTTATTTATATGATAATTTTTTGACCTCTTCTATCCTCTAAATGGGATATTTTTCTCTTTGGTTTTGTTTTTTTCTTCTTTTAATTTTTGTAAACTCTAATAATTCTTCTCCCTATGATTACTCATCGCCCCCACCCCCACTTATTTATTGCCCCCCTGAAAAACCAATTCGCCCCCAGGTTGAGAACCATTTGATTTAGCTAGCTAGCTCCATGGATAGAGGATGTCCATGCGCAAAAACGTTCATTTGAACAAAGTTCATTTTTTCCGACCAGTGAGTGTACTTGTGTTTTTTCTTTGCTGACGTTTTTGTTCATAATTTCCTTAATAATTAACAGATTTTTAAGGATAAATAATTTTTAGAAAGCCAAAGAACTATAGAATATCGTAAATATATGTTTTTTTCATTCAGGGATACCCAAAATTGTATTAAGGGTGACCAAAGCAAAAAAAAACTGAAAAAAATTCGATTTTTCTAAACTTTAAGCCCTTTGCGGCACGTCTAAATGACCTCCGATCCGGCTGAAACTTTCAATTTATATGTATTATAACTATCTACATATTTTTAAAGGGTGTCGCCGTAAAAAAACCAGGTAATATAAAATTAGAGCCGCTTTAGAGCACATTTTCTATTAAAATATTGTTTTCTCTAAAAATCTGACGTGATGGGGCAAAACGGATGGCATTTTTGGAATCAGCGCGACCCAAAAATCCAGAAATAGCTTCAAATTCTCAGTCAACAAAAAAAAGGTCCTTTTTGTTGCCCTGTGTAATATAGGCTAACCAACTACCAGATATATAAGATTTTGGCTTCCTCCCCTGGATAATCCCGGGGGGGGGGTGTCCTCTGCTCCCCCCATGTCCCCCCACGTCCGACGCCTATGACCTATTCAAATTTTCAGCTTAACTGTGATTGGTTAATATTTTATGCAATTCTTTTGCACTCAACATATGCTTTGTAGTGCATTTTTGCATCAGATAGCTTTACATATGAATTTTTATCTCCTAATCCCAATGTGGTCCCAAAATGAAATTTTAATATGTTGTTTATCGTAAAATGAGGAAGCATATATATTTTTTTCATCAATTTTGGAGGTGACATGTTTTGAGATATTCAAGGTCAAAGGTTAAAGTCAATGACCTTAATTATTTTCATTGTTGGAATGTGATCATGTTGTACACATTTTAAAGCTTGTTTCAAGACCTTTCCAAAAATACTTGGTTCATAGTTCTATCTTTATTAGAACAGAAGTTACAGCCGTTTTTGTCTGCAAAGATTTTGAAATTTTCCGAAATTTTTCAAATTTTGGGGGGCCATAACTTTTGTTCTACTTGTGCTACAATTCTGTAATTTGGCATTTTTCTTTCTCTCATTATGTACAATGAACACACCAAATTTCATCAAAATCGGAGATGGTCGGGTTGAAAATGGTACTTTTCTGTGTTGATTTGAAATGAAATGACTCTATGGTAAGAAAAATACAATATCAAATAATTTAATCCATTCTTTTTTTCAATTATTTAAATATATATATAATATCAAAGTGTCCGTCTGTCTGTCTGCCACGCTCTGTTTGATCAACGACCCTTTAGATAAGATTTAAACTTTCGACCGTTGGTTCTCGTTGAAACATTTTGTAAATTAAAATTAAATATACAAATTAAACACTAGGTTATTTGTTTCAACGGTTTTATTAATTAAAAATTAACACTTGATACGTAGTCATCATCAGAAGTATTAGAATGTAATGACTTCTGATGATGACAAGAAATTGTCGAAATACGTATTAAGTGTTAATTTTTAATTAATAAAACCGTTGAAACAAATAAACTAGTGTTTAATTTGTATATTTAATTTTAATTTATACTCTTTGGAATTTTTAAACGAAGTCTTATAGAAGACGTTATGAAGAGTCGAGGAATCGGATCCTCAAATTCTAAAAAGGGGAGGCGCAAAACATTCCAGAATTTGCCCATTGGAAAGCATTAAAGACAATTAATTTAAAAAAAATTAAATCTCTCTAATGAAAAATAATAAAAATTGATATACAATTAATTTTTTTTTTTTTTTTGTTTAGAGAGATCGGGGATGGGACTCTGGTTGGATGAGGACAGACAGACAGACGGACACTCCGCCATTATAAATGCCTATATAGAAGTTTTTTTTTTAAGGGATAATGGTATTTTTATTTATGTATTTTTATTACTGAAAAACAAGAAGCGAGACCTCTACCTCTGCTGACAGCCCAGGGCCTTTAAGTTTATATTTAAAAAAAACACACAAAAACAAGAAAGGGCCTTATCATTTCATTCTAATTTAATTTAATAATTCTTAGCGCAAGATATAGAAAAAGAAAATTCTAAATGCCATTAAAATTTATTTATTTATTTATTCATCTATTCATTAATGAAATTTTCTTCTCTCTCGCTCCCTCTGTCATTTTTTAACAGTCAAATAAATATGTAGATGAGTGAGTGAATGAACAAGAGAGAGAGAGGGGTTAACGAAAGGTCAAGAAGGTCAAACTGAATTAAAAAAAAAAAAGAAGGAAATTTCATTTTTCAAATAATTCCCTAAAAGCAGCAATATTTTTTTTTTTTTTTTTTTTGAAGTTGTAAACCCTGATTAAGGGATTGTATGATGGGCATTGTTCCTCTCTCTCTCTTTCTGACTTAAATTCAATAAAAGAGTTGGTCTAAAAATTCTTTTTTTTTTTTTTTATAATTATGAAATAAAAATCTGGTGTGACTGTTCGCACAGCACACAACTTCGTTAATTTAAAGTTGTCTTCTGTTTATATCACCCCAGAATTTTATGTCGAAGTTAATTTAGTTTCTAACAACCAGGTCGTCATTTATATTTTTCCTAGCACAAAAAATGGTGTGACTGGTCACACAATAAACATCTTTCTCTTACCTACAAGAGAAAGTTGTGTTCTGTGCTTGTCACACCTGATTTTTTGTGTCGACATGTATTTAGTTTCCGACACTAGGGTACATTCGAATTTCAAGATGTAAAATTTTTTTTTTTTTTTTTTTTTAAAAACATCCCCCCCCTCTCTCCCCCCCCCCCCCCCCCCCCCCCCCCCCCCCCCCCTTTTCTCCCCCCCCCCCTTTCTTTTACTTTTATTTAATATAATAGGCCTTTTTTTTACCATTTCCTTTTTAAAAAACCCCCCCGGGGGGCCCCCCCCCGCGTTGGTTGGGGTGCCCCAACCCCTCCCCCTGCCCCGAGGGCGATGTAAAATTTATAAGTATGTGAAAATATTTATATTTTGTTACCATGGCAACCATTTCTCCTATCTTTTCTATGAAGCACAAGAGTAAAGTGGTCTTCAGAAGATTTCAATGACAAAATGAGAATATACATTTTAAAGAGCATCTAAAAAATAATTGATTTATGAATTTTAATCAAAATTGATGGAAGAAAATCGAAAAAAAATTGAAAAAGTACTACAGTAAAGTATTAGTACTCTTTGGCGGATTTTGTACTAAATCTTATTGTCACGTGCCAGAGAGGTGAGTAACTTAAATATAAAATTTCAACCTCCTAGCTCATTTTCTTAATGGTCAAAAATGTCCACACACACACACACAGGGTGGGCTCGCGAGCATCTCAAAACCCGTACTAATCTAACGAACATGGTGCTCGCGAGCGGAGCAGAGCGCAGATGTGTACGCACCTTAACGTAGTGTCGGAAACTAAAAGTCTGGTGTGACAAGCACAGAACCGAACTTTTGATGTCCGAAGATAAGAGAAAGTTGTGTGCTGTGCGACCAGTCACACCAGATTTTTCTGTTTATTTTATCAAATCATACTTTGTTAAATTTAAATGGGCAATACAACGCAACGATCCCAGGGAGAGATCGTTTTTTTTTTTTTTTATTTTATAATTTATTTTTATATAGAGAAAAAGGAAGATTAGTGAAATTTAATTTGAAAAATTTTAAAATAAAATTAATCCTTTTTTCCCCTTCCCCTTTTGAGAGAAGATTATTTATTTGGTCGGGGACAGACAAGAAAAACATCGCGGGCTGTGAAGCCACCCCCATCAACATTCAACATCACTCGAAACCAACCGTCCTCAACAACATTCGATGGCTCGATGTGCCGCCAACATCCTACATCATCACACAGGCTGTAAGGCCGTCCGCATCTCTCATGCCTTTCGGTTGTCGGCTCCCTTCAATTGAGTCCGGACGAAGGCAATCAGATGCGACCGAAACATCACAATCCAAACCGAAGACACCAGACATCAATTTCATTCAGCAGAAACTCTCCCTGGTTATGTCCCCATCCCTTTTTGGGAGAACTCTTCAAAAAGGTTGCGACAAGTTTTGATTTATAGGCATTATTAGTTTTAATAACCTTTTGTTATTTGTGATACCTGACCACTTAATTTTGTCCAAGACTGTACATTGTAAATATTCCTTCTAATAATTTTGTAAACATATAAACACTACCAGCGCCCTTTCTTTAATCCCCCCCCTTGTTGTTGCGTCACTGGGCAGACAGACAGACGGACGGACAATCCCCAATTATAAACGTATATTATTAAATAGTATAAATATTTTTTTTTTCTTAACGTGTACAAATGGAAACAAAATGTGCACTCACTTGATTTTATTCTATCAGAAAACTATAAATCTTTTTACACTCTTAAATAAACTCAAGTTAATTTATTTCTCTTACCCAAAGGATATAAAAAAAAAGCAAAGAACCCACAATTAATTTAAGAGTCGTTAAAAAGTCTATCATTATCTCTCTCTGTGTAAATTATCCTTCTTTCTTCTTTTTATATACAGTATGATCTCTTATTAACCTAAAAGCAAGAATTTTTTTTATTAACAATTTCGTTGTTTTTTTTTTTTTAATATGATGATGGTTCATTGGACCGTATATGAAAAATACCAATTTCTCGTTAAAATACCATTAGCATTATTTTCTTTTTATAATTCACAATCGATGAACAAATTAGCCTTATTTATTCGGATCAATAGAATAGTGAAAACAAATCTGGTGGGACGAAATGCACGAATATAAAAAAAAACTTAGATGCTGACGTTTCGATCTTCCTCAGAGCATGGAGACATGGTGATTATAGGATTAGTTCTAATTTTCAAAATATTTATTGTAGAGCAGAGGTAGAAGTTACGTCCTTTGAGATTGGAAATCATTTCTGATCGCAGAGTGTAAATATAAAGCCCTCTAATGTAGTATATTAAATTCATTTTAAATAGTAGAATGCACGTTAATTTATGGAAAGAATTTATATATATATATATTCTCTAATGTCCGTCTGTCTGTCTGTCACTCTATATTTAGGCAACTTCCCGTTGGAATTTTGAAATGAAATTTTTTATGCATAAAGAGTACCTTCTCGGGATTACAGGAAAATTATTTTCATGCCAAAATTCCTATAACTTTTTGAGTTATTAATTCTTAAAGTTACAATTTCTCCCATAAGAAATGTATAGAGAAATATTTATGTATTCTTTTCATTTGTGTATTCCATGAATGTAAACAAATCCTCAAGCAGGCACTGAATTGGATTAAGAACATAGATAAGTAAGAAGAAAAGGCGAACCCTCGGGGCTTGGTGTAGGGGTTAGCGTGCTAACCTCGTATACCAAAAGTCGAAGGTTCCGATGATTTTATTTAAGCCATTGGATACCAAAAGGCTTAAATAGAAATGCCTGGACCCCTTAATAGATTATATTTAAATCTCCTTTTAATTTTAAAAAAAAAGGGAGGCCCCCCAGGCAACCCAGCAGGAAGATTAAAGAAGAAAAAAATTTGGTTTCCCCCTTCCCCTTCTTAAAAAACCACGAATTAAGAGTGGAATACAAAATGTTTAAAGTGATCTCGAGCATAAAAATAATACAGAGAGATCTGAATTGCATTCTTTTTATACCAGTTATCGGAATTTCCTCTGTGTACGAATTAGCAGGAAATACAAATAATCATCGGGATTGGACTGTATTAAGGCGTGTACAACACTATGCCGCTGATGGCAGACGGGTACGTCCAGGCCAGTCGTGTATCTAGGAGGGGGCACTCGCCCCAGGCGCATCAAGCCTTTGGCGCCCCTCAATACCGACGTCGGCGTCCTAGGGCATCTAAGATATAGCCCATTGACGGAGATTTTATCACACTTGCCGCGACGTCCGCCTGGACCCCCCTGGGCTGGTTCTTAATTATGAAAAGAAAATTATTATTATTCCATTCCAACCATTCAAATCCAGTGCCTGCTGGAGGATTTGTTTACATTCATGGAATACACTGTGGTGACACTTTCAGGGCCACCTAGATCGGAGGTTCATGAACTTTTATTGTTAACTTTTTGTTTATATTCTCTCTCGATAAATAAAAGATTGTTTTGCATATCGAAGTGTTATATTTTATTTTTATACCCGCTAAAGTGGTGACCCCGACGTGATGGAGGCATTAGAGCAACAATTGGCCGAGATGAAGTTGCAGTTGCAGAACTTGCAAGGCCAAAGGGCTGGTAAAAGCGGCGAAACAGGTATGGTCAACCACGTTTCTCTAAAAATACCCCCCTTTTTGGAACGCCGACCCCGAATTATGGTTTATGCAATTGGAAGCCCAGTTCAACATTGCAAAAATCACGGTGGAGAGCACAAAATTTAACCACCTTTTATCAGCATTGGATAACAATACGTTAAAGACAATTGCCGATGTGTTGCGTTGCAAAGAGCCTGCACCCAGCTACCAAATATTAAAAGAGGCCATCATCAAACGGTGCGCGGATTCGGACGAGCAACGGATTAGAAAATTATTGTCCGGGCTAGAGTTAGGCGAAAGAAAACCTTCACAGCTCCTCCGGGAGATGAAATCCTTAACCGGGCCGCAAACTTCCGAAGACATCATTCGCCAATTATGGCTTCAGAGATTACCAGTACCAACACAGGCCATACTACAAGCCACGGCCGGGCAAGAGCTAGAGAAGCCGAAAAAGAAGACGGTGACATTCGCCAAACCGTTAGTGACTAAAACTTCTTCGGGAAGAAGCGTGAGGATTCCCAGGAGGTTCCAGTGACGTTTGCACTGGAGGGGGAGTGATGTGGTGACACTTTCAGGGCCACCTAGATCGGAGGTTCATGAACTTTTATTGTTAACTTTTTGTTTATATTCTCTCTAAAATAAAAGATTGTTTTGCATATCGAAGTGTTATATTTTATTTTTATACACGCTAAAACACAAGAAAAGAATATATAAATATTTCTCTATACATTTCCTATGGGAGAAATCGTAACTTTAAGAATTAATAACTCAAAAACTTATAAGAATTTCGGGATGAAAATAATATTCCTGTAATACCGAGAAGGTCCTCTTTATACATATAAAATTTCATTTCAAAATTCCGACGGGAAGTTGCCTAAATAAATAAATAAATAAATAAAAGCGTGACAAACGGACGGACATTAGCAAATGATATACTATAGAGATTCTGGTAAACAATTACAGAATGCGGCTTTAAATAACGGAAATTAAGAAAAAAAATTGTGTACTGTGCGAACAGTCACTCCAGTTACCCCCCCGAGAAACTCCTCTGAATCCGCTCTTGACTCTTGATAATTGGTATTCCCGATAATTGTACCAAACCGTCGATCCCGAGACGATTCTACTGTACTACTGTATTTATTGTAAAGTTTCATAGATAAACAGACTCACTCAGAAAATAAATAAATAAAAACTAACAACATTGCCCCCTTCCCTTTTCTTCTTCAAAAGGTTGAACGAGTCTTTTGCTTTAATAAAGCCAACGAACCAACCAACCAACCAGCCAACCGACCTGTCATTGTAGGTCACCGGGCGATTCAATGCACGCGCCCCCTAAATGATCGATTGCGCCCCCCTCTCAGCTACAACAACAACAACAACAACAACAACATTACTAAAGATATTTAAATTAATGGACACAACAAAAAAAAAAAAAGAATGAATGAATATTTTAACACTTAGTAAAAAAAAAGAAAAGAAAAGAAATCACGTGATGAATAATTCCAGTTTCATTTGTGTATTTTTTTTTTTTTTTACCAATATTTATAAATATTGGATTTTAAATTTAAATATTTCCGTTAAAAAGATGAAGTTGTTATTTCAATTCGATAATCAATTTAAGATAATTAAGTTCTCTAGAATGTGATTTTTAAAAAAAAAACTTTTTAGGGTTTCTTTCTTTATCTATTCTCGAAAAGTCAATTTGGAGCAAATATCGAAAATATTTAAGAAATATGCAGATGACATTAACCTATAAAAAAAAGGAATTTTTACTTACTTTTTCCTGGTTTTTTCGAGATCCATGGTATTTATCATCTAAAAAAACAAATAAAGCTATTTTGATTGTGATTACTATAATATTTAATAAAATATAATAGAAAAAATAATTGTTAATTTATCTGTCAACTGCCACGGTATTGAAGCTAACTTTGTGTTAATAAATAAGTATGAAGTTAGCCCCGCTATCGTTTCGTTTATTATTATGAATAGAAAAGATTATTTATTTTTTATATGTTACTGACAAAACAAAGAGATTCAATAATTTGTATTGCTAAGTAACACAAAAAAATAAACAAATCCGTTAAATAATCTTTTCTATTGATAATAATGAACGAAACAATAGCGGAGCTCACATCTTATTATTTAATAACACAAAGTTAGCTTCAATACCGTGACAAATGACAGATAAATTAACAATTATTTCTTTTTACGAATTATGTTTGGAATTTCGATTTTTATTTCGCATAAAAATACAAATATTATTTAAAAAAAAGAGAAAAAGCACAAAGTGTTATACCATTTTAGAATCTTGATTAATTGCGCTTAATTTTTACATAATTTGCCATCATTGTTTATTACATATTTTTATAATATATCAAGAATCAAAGTTAGCTCATCAAAATAATATGTTAACACATAAATCCGGCAAAAACTTTTTTTCCCAAAAAGTATAATACTCACGGTTATTATCTGAATAGTGATCGATAACAGAGTTATTTAGGATTCTCTAACTAAAATTAGAATATTAAAATTTCAAAATTTGTAGCCATAGCATTTAAATATTTAGTAAAAGGTAGCGAGTTTCCAGATTTTCAAAAAATGTCCCTAAGTCGATAACTAAGAGACTTTTATTTAGAAATTTTTTTTTTCATTTGAACACTCATGAACTGAACTATCTCCTGTTCACGGATTATCCTTGAGCTCTGGGACACCCTGTATATATCTAAATTAAGGTTGTTCGGATAGTACGTAGTAAGTCATAATAGAATCCAAATTTTTTTTTATTAAAATTAAAAATTTGAATGCCAAAATTCCTTATTATAATTTAGTCGTGAGCTATCATAGTTTATAATTGTATTAAGTTAATAATTTAATTACCAAAAATAATAAATGAATGACTTTTGACTTGAGCAGTTTTTCACGTAATATAGATCTGGCAACATTGCATTCATCAGCTATCTATTTTAAATCTTAAAAGCCTTAAATTTTATTTTATTTAATATATTACAATGATAATGCAAATCAATCTAAACACAATGGACAATTTGACAGAAAAAATATCGTAAAATTGAAAAGACAAATGTAACTGACAGCGAGAAATGGGTATTATTTTATGCGACGTTGCCAGAATGATCTGAGTCTAGTGACTTCCTTATTTTTAAATATTGGCGACTGTCATTTTGGAGAATTTTTTGACTTTTATGTTAAAATATCTTTAATAAAAGCCTTCGGCAAAAACTTTTGATTTTATTCTTAACGTATTCCTCGGAAGTGAATTGATAAAATGTAAGTTTTTTGTTTGTTTTTGTATCTATTGCAGAGGTGGCTATATAATTCGATATGTGTGCGTTTCGTCACATTCCCCATAGACTACATGTTAAATTACAATTTTTTAAAAATTAATTACACGATAACCCTGCGTCAGATCTGCTTCAAAATTTTATTTTATACGTATTTGATAGTGATTAATAACATATTAAAAAATTAGCTTTTAATCTAACAAAGTGCTTTAATGTCCGGGGAAAGAAAGATGGATGAAATGTAGACTAATTAAACAAAAAAAATGTATAAGAAACATTTAATATAATAAACTATCAAACAATTATTACAAAATATAGAATTTTTAAAAAATAGTAGTAGATTACATCGTAATGATCTTCTTTAACATAATTTTTTACATAAACAAATGATTATAATGAAAAAAAAACAAATCTTTTTTAAAATGTGTTGTGTTTGAGGGGGAAAACATTAAATGGGCAATATCTGATGGTGTGAGCATAATTCCCGGTGGCCTTGCAAATCGGGCAAACCAATTTTCGCAGAATCGGGCATATTATCATCCCGGAATCTGATTTTAATATATGCGATTCATAAAATGGTGTAGGCTCACCATTTTTCATACAAAACATACAAAAATTTCTTCTTTCGTATTTTTTCTTGATATTTCTTTTAATATTGTTATGTTGAGATGAGAGTTGAATTTTGGATGGGCGTTGAATAATTGTATGCATCAGCGAGACGGGCATTTTTTGTACCTGTCGTTCTTCCGTTAAGTCTTTCTCTACTCCATTTCTACGAAACTCTTCTAACGGAGATTCCTCTGAAAAATTTGAATATTTCTAATTAAAAATGTATTTTTTGCTAAATCCCATCAATGTCCTTCATATCCCCTCTTGCAAAGACTCAACTGTAATTAACGAAAATATTTTGGACAATCTTCGGAAATTAGATTTAATTAAATTAAAATAAATGTATTCAATATTATTTATGGACTACCCACATCTGATTCTATGAGGTGAGATAAGAATATTGAACAGGAAGATTTTTACTTTCTCTTACCTATGTATATAGGTAATATATATATAGAGAGAAAGTATTGGATTCATGTCAAATATTGGATGACGTGATTTTGATGGATCTTCACGTTTTGAGGTCCCCTGAATCCAAAAAAGTGGTTTTCGCGACATGGTCTGTCTGTGTGTGTGTGTGTGTTCAATTTTAAGCATGAAGGAATTGAGCTACGAGGTTGAAATTTTATATTTAAGTTAAACACCCCCCGGGAGCGTGAAAATAAGCTTTTAATCAAAATCGGCCAAAGAGTACTAGTACTTTACTGATGCACTTTTTCAGTTTTTTTCGATTTTCTCAAAATTCGCTCTCTCGATTTTGATTAAAATTCAAAAATCAATTATTTTTTAAATACTCTTTAAAATGTATATTCTCGTTTTGCTCTCAAAATTGTTTGAAGCACACTTTACTCTTGTACTTCATAGAAAAGATAGGAGAAATGGTTGCCATGGTAACAAAATATAAATATTTTTCTGTTTATAAATTTTATATCTTGAATTCTAATATATTGGCGGAAACTAAATATATGTCGACACGAAAAATTGGTGTGACAAGCACAGAACACAACTTTCGATTACCGAAGGTAAGAGAAAGTTGTGTGCTGTGGAACAGTCACACCAGATTTTTTTTAGTATGTAAAAGGCAATTGTGAACTTCATGCCAACACAGTTTTTTGACACAATTTTTGAAAAGTTATTTATACATAGCTTACAATATTTATTTAAATAAAAAAATCTGGTGTGACGGTCGCACAGCACACAACTTTCTCTTACCTTCGGTAATCGAAAGTTGTGTACTGTGCTTGTCACACCAGATTTTTTGTGTCGACATGTATTTAGTTCCCGGCAGTAGGGAATATTTGAATTCAGATGTAAAATTTATAAGTATGGGAAAATATTTATATTTTGTAACCATGGCAACCATTTCTCCTATCTTTCCTATGAAGCACAAGAGTAAAGTGTGCTTCAAACAATTTTGAGGGCAAAACGAGAATATACATTTGAAAGAGCATCTAAAAAATAATTGATTTTTGAATTTTAATCAAAATCGTTAGAGCGAATTTTGAGAAAATCGAAAAAAACTGAAAAAGTACATCAGTAAAGTACTAGTACTCTTTGGCCGATTTTGATTAAAAGCTTATTTTTCCGGTCCCGGGGGTGTTTAACTTAAATATAAAATTTCAACCTCCTAGCTCAATTCCTTCATGCTTAAAATTGAACACACACCACACCCACACACCCACCCACACACACACACACACACACAGACAGACCATGTCGCGAAAACCACTTTTTTGGATTCAGGGGACCTCAAAACGTGAAGATCCATCAAAATCTCGACATCGAATTTTTGACATGAATCCAATACTTTCTCTCTATATATATATTACATATATACATAGGTAAGAGAAAGGAAAAAGGAGCTCTATAAGTTGTAGATAATTAAATTAGTAATCATTGTGTTAAAGAATAATTAATTTTTTGCCTTTAATTAATTAGCTGAAAGCTCTAGAATGAAATGGAAAAAATCCCTTGTATTCCTTAGGGAAAAACTAACGCCATCTCTTGCCGCCTCGAGTAACTCAATAGTCAATAGTGTTCTAACCGTTTTTCGATACGTGCACCTTAATATATCAGCGGAAACTAAATATATGTCGACACAATAAATCTGGTGTGACAAGCACAGTACACAACTTTCGATTAGGTACCGAAGGTAAGAGAAAGTTGTGTGCGACAGTCACACCAGACTCTTTTTTTATGTTGAACTTTTATAATAAAATTTCAATTCCCTTTTCGAAAAATTTTTCGTTACGCCTAGGCGTAAAGGCGCGCCTATGCTATAAAATAAATAATAAATTTGAAGTAGATAATGTTTATATTCTGTATAGAACCAAATAAAATGAAAACATTTTATGATGCCAACATTAAATTTATTTTAGCCTATTTTTTTTTTTTTTTTATAGATTAAAAAGTAAAATATGAATCTAATTTGATACAAAGTACTTATTATTATCAGAGACTATTATATTATTATTTATTTTAATTTAAAAGAATTAAATCAAATGGCTTAAATAAGAATGTCTGGGCCCCAAATATAATCCATATACGTCCACATGAAAAGGTACCAAATCTTCACCGGGCTAAATTTTCAGTAGAGCCGTAAAAAAAAAAAAAAGTTCAAAAAAATCGAAAATCTGCTGTGACTGGAGCACAGCCGAAGGTAAGAGAAAGTTGTGTACTGTGCCTGTCACACCAGAATTTTCGTGTAGACATATATTTCGTTTCCGCCGATATATTAGAATTCAAGATGTAAAATTTCTAACAAGGGGAGGGGCACGACCTTGGGGTTCGAATCCCGCCTCGACTTATTTTTTTTTTTTTATTAAATTATTTATTTTATTGTTTTTACAATTAAATAAATTTATTATTTAATATTAAAGATTATTTATTAATAGAGAAATTTTTTCATAAATGATGTGTTTGTTTGTTTTCCAACTTATCTTTTAAAAAATAATTCATTGTTCTTGTAAAAATTATTCCGCTTTCATTAATTGTGCTAGATGCCGAAAGAATTTTTTGTTTTAAATGTTTTTATGATGATTATCATGTTTGTAATAAAAAAGTATAATGTATAAATGCTTATAATGTAAAATAAGATTGAAACTTTTTACTTATTAATAGCCTAAATTTGAATAATAGTTGATTAAATAATAATGTATTTATTTGGTAGTTATTTAAAATATTACTATTGAATATAATTAAATTATGATTTGAAATTTAGTCTTTTTTTTTGTTAGCAAAATAACATTATAGTTATTTATTAATAAATAATCTTTAATATTAAATAATAAATTTATTTAATTGTAAAAACAATAAAATAAATATTTTAATTAAAAAAAAAAAAGTCGTGCACGGGATTCGAACCCCAAGCGCCCATTTGGTAGGTAGACACGCTACCTACTAGACTATTGTCGCCATTGTCATATAAAAAGCCTAACTAGTATATAAGCGGACTTTGAATTTTTTAAACGTCATTTTCTCCGAATCTATTGAGCGTTGCGCGTTACTATTTCAAGGGGTGAACCCCCTAAAGGTGTACAATCATTACCCGAAGTCTCATCCCAAAATAAAATTCCAAGGTCGTGCCTTCCCCTTGTAAAATATTTATATTTTGTTACCATGGCAACCATTTCTCCTATCCTTCCTATGAAGTACAAGAGTAAAGTGGTCTTCAGAAGATTTCAATGGCAAAATGAGAATATACATTTTAAAGAGCATCTAAAAAATAATTGATTTTTGAATTTTAATCAAAATCTTTGGAGCGAATTTAGAGAAAATCGAAAAAAAACTGAAAAAGTGCATCAGTAAAGTACTAGTACTCTTTGGTCGATTTTGTTAAAAAGTTTCGTGTCACGTCCAATGGGGGTGCCTAACTTAAATATAAAATTTCAACCTCCTAGCTCCTTTCGTTCTTGAGATATTTTGTTTACAGACAGACCATATCTCGAAAACCACTTTTTTTTGGATTCAGGGGACCTCAAAACGTGTATATCCGTCAAAATCTCGACATCAAATTTTAGACATGAATCCAATACCAATTAACATATATATAGAGGTAAGAGAAAGTAAAAAAAAAAAAACAAAGAATACAAATGAAAAGATGCTTACCACAATCCATCCCCTTTAAAATATATATCAAGGAAGATTTCCCTTTGAAATTGTCCAAAATTAAAAAATCGTGAATATCAAGCGAATTATTCATCTTTTTGACATATAAATTCTTGATTATGACTCAAAAATGGACAAAGTCTTGGAAAAATATTTAAAAAGTTGTCATGTTTTAAAAGGATAGAAACAAGTGTCTGCGCGCGTGTGTGCGTGCTTCCCTTCCAGGGCTGCCAACTATCTCAAATGTCACTAGATATTAATCATATTATCCATAATAGAAAATAAATTCGAATTATTATTTCTAAATGATAAAAAATATTCATTTTTTTTTTATTCATGACGAATTACAGATTTTAAAAAAATATTAAATATAATAAATGAGAGAAATTAGCGCCATAAAACAAACAATTTTTTTTTTTAAATAAATAATTTCCTATTGACAAAAACGATTATATTAGCGGTTGTCTTTAATGTATATATATATAATCATTTTTGATCGAAAATTACTGTTTGTAAAATCATGAAAAATCAGAACAATATTTAATCAAAGATTCTAAAATGTAAATAAATAATTTTTTTTTTTTTAACCACATCATTGGAAAGAAAGAAATATTTGATTTAAAAATAATTTAAATTAAAAAAAAAAAATGAATCTCTATATATAAATCCCTAATTGTCCGTCTGTCTGTCTGTCTTTCACTCTCTGTTTAGGAAACTTCCCGTTGGTATTTTGAAATGAAATTTTATATGCATATAGAGGACCTTCTCGGGATTATAGGAAAATTATTTTCGTCCCGAAATTCCTATAACTTTTTGAGTTATTAAGGCTGTATTCACACGGGGACACTCAAATCTCCGAGCAACTAGGATACTGGGTAGCGAAGCGACTCGACATGTGTAATCCAATGGCGCCATTCACACGGGGAAACTCCAGTCGCCGATACTCGGCGACTGCGCGACTCAGTTGCCAAGAGACTGGACATGCAGGTCTCCAAGCTACTCAGTCGCCTGGTTTCCTCGATACTTTCCAAAAAAAATGCGCGAAAAAGAAACAAATCTGAAGCTAGTGGAGGAAATTGAACAATTTTGATTGAGTGGGAAGAGAGGGTAAATGTTTTACATAAAAAAAAAAATTTTAGAATTTTAAAATTTTAATGTTTAGCAAAAATAAAGATAAAAAAATTGAGAAATAACCCAAAATATTTATTTGTTTAAAATTATTTATTAATTGTAAACAAATAATCGAGTGTTTTATTTTATTTATTTATTTTTTTTTTTTATAGCAAAGTTTTTTTTTTTAATTTAAGGTCTTGGAGGCCATATTTATTCAAATTGAAAAAAGCAAGTTAACCAAATACAAACTATACAAAATTTTATTAACAATACCAGAGTAATTATTAAGAATAACTTTTTGTCCCTTCAAATATTGATGTTTAAAATTTGGAGGGAACTGAGTAGGTTGATAGGATACTCGCGATTTAAGTAGCGGCCGTGTGAATATGACAGGCAACTACAGTCTCGAGGCTACCAGTCTCGAGTCTACTAGTCGACAAGTATCCGAGATTTGAGTATCCCCGTGCGAATAGAGCCTAATTCATAAAGTTACAATTTCTTCCATAGGAAATGTATAGAGAAATATTTATGTATTCTTTTCATTTGTGTATTCCATGAATGTAAACAAATCCTCAAGCAGGCTCTGGATTGGAATGGAATAATAATAATTTTCTTTTCATAATTAAGAAAAGGCTTAAATAGAAATGCCTGGACCCACAATAGATATCATCATATATAACGATTATCGTAAAGTCTTATATGGCCTAAGTTGCCGAAAAGACTGTTCGAATGTGTGTGTGTGTGTTGAGTGTGAATGAGAAAAAAAAAGTGTTAAGATTAAAAGTCGAGGGCCCGATCCAGCTGGCGTGGAGTCTAGGGGGACGAAGCCCCCCGACCAGGCGCAAAGCCCGCTGAAGGTGGGCGTCGCGATTAGGATATCACATTGCGCCTCACTAGGCCCGCCTGCGGCTTTCTTAATTATGAGAAACTGGCTGGTTTCTAGTCAGGGGGGCTACGCCCCATGGACCCCCCACCTGCTGGCTCGGTCTCGCCTGCGGCGGACCCTCGTCTTTTCTTAATTATGAAAAGAAAATTATTATTACTACGTATTCCATTCCAGTGCCTGTTTGAAGATTTATTTACATTCATAGAATATATAAAAGCAAAGAATACATAGATATTTCTCTATACATTTCCTATGGGAGAAATCGTAGCTTTAGGAATTAATAACTCAAAAAGTTATAGGAATTTCGGGACCCGAGTATTTTTCCGGGACTTTCCATAACGTCCTTTATAAGACTGCAAAATTTCGTTTTGAAATTCCAACGGGAAGTTGGTCAAACAGAGCGTGACAGACGGATGGACAGACGGACACTCTGCTGCGTCAGACCAGGGACTTCAGGCACGAAAAGGCCCTTTGGGTTTAGGCGTCTCCGCCTCCCTTTGGAAGCAGTAGCGTAGCCAGGATTTCTGCTTGGGGGGGGGGGCCCAAAAGTTTTATGAACCCCCCCCCCCCCCCTTCACCAAGAAACTTAAAGTGGAGAAATTTTTTTTAGATAATATAATAATTATAAATAAAAAACAAATAAAAAAAATTTTTTTTCTTGAAATAAAAAATAATTTTAATACAAAATTCGTAAATATTAGAGTTTTTTTTTCAATTATTTATAAGTTTTTTGTTAGATTTTAGAATTTATGAGAGTTAATAAAATATTTATTTAAAAAAAAATAATATCATTAGGGAAAACAATAGGTATTTTTTTGTTTTGGAGAAGGCTTTGGGGGGGGGGGCCCGGCCCCCTGGGCCCCCCCCCCCCTGAATACGCCACTGTTTGGAAGGCGTCTCCGGGGCCCTTTGAACCCCCTGCTGGCACCGAGTGCACGCCCGTGATAATTTCCCTTTTATTTACATATCCATTAATCGCATTTTATGTTTTGTATTGGAACAGGAAATAACGGTGCGATATTCAGCGATACTTAAACCTCTAAGCTTTAGCACTAATAAAAAAAAAAAAATACAAATTGAGAATTCTTCAATCATATCATGATATTTTTTCTTTAACTTAGAGTGCGTGATGAGAATTTTAAATTATGAATGAATTTCCTTTTTTTTTTTAAATTTTATTTTCAAAGTCGTTATGTCTTAACGAAAGAAAAAAAAAAAGAAAGAGAGAGATGTCATTTGAAATGATTGATGATCCAAGCAACAAATGTGAATTTTGTACAAGAGCTACACTCTATATGTAGGTCAACATACATATATTCTTCTTATTTATAGATTATTATGTTTTTTTTTTTTTTAAATAACGAAATCTTTTTTTTTAGTTCAATCAATAAAAATAATAATACGTAGGGAGGGGGGGTGTAGGGGGTGGAAGGAACGCTCACTCTAAGGGAATGAATAGCAAAAGAGTTCAAATCGATTTCTTCAATTGAATTTTTTATTATTACATTCCATTTATCTATCTGTCAGTGTGTCTGTGTGTGTGTGTGTGTGTGTTTAACTTTTAAAATAAAACTTCATCCCCCTGTTTCAGCTCTTTAAGTATTATTGACGGCTTTATTTTAAAGCCTCGAGTGAATAAC
Source organism: Euborellia annulipes (assembly GCA_023213315.1). Classification (NCBI taxonomy): domain Eukaryota; kingdom Metazoa; phylum Arthropoda; class Insecta; order Dermaptera; family Anisolabididae; genus Euborellia; species Euborellia annulipes. The sequence continues at coordinate 20,774 of JAKCPI010016275.1, read as the reverse complement.
ATTTTTGATTCAAGTGTACTGTATTTGACTATCATCAGGTGACATATCCCTTTCTGGTGACGTTAGTTGAAAAAAAAAATTATTTTCTAAACACCTTTGCCGACTGTAGAGTATGAGTAGTCAAGGAAGCAGGGAGTGAGTGTGTTGGATCGTTATTGTTAAGAGTGATTGTTGGAAAAATAATGTAAACAAAAACAAGAAGTATTAATCGAGAATTCTTTACGTAGACTAGTATACAAGAGCATAATACCGACGTTTCGGGTGCTAGTCGCACTCATCCTCAGACCAAGCAAAATTATCAAATTGTTTTTGTGATAAGTTTTATTATTGTACATACCATAAATGCTACGAATGAATGAATACATGTATAAACATGAAATTAATTTTAAGGGGCCTCGGGAGCGAAGTGGTTACGCATGTTTTTCCCGATAAGATGGCGTTGTGTGTCATTAAAAGTATGCCCAAAAAATCAAGTAATTCAAAGATTTGCCAAGAGATGTCAGAATGGTAGCTAATAATATTTAATGCATTTGGTTGATTTTCTACTTTTAACAATAAATACTTTATAAATGTTACTATATATTATGTATCTTTTATAAAAGCATAAAAATATATAAATATAGGCTAATACTATATCGGCTGTTAGACTAGCCTGCCATCTATTGCAAGAATGCTGAACTAATTTGACAGTTGAATTTTAAATAAATCATCTAAGCTTATTTTTAAAATTTCTTAATTAATATGTGATTAATAATAACAATAAATTCAATTTTAAATTTAAAACAAATTAAAGATTATTGGGACAGATTGTTTTTTTTTTGTATTTGCTTGATAACAAAAAAATTAATTACGATAATTTTTTAATAAGTCATTAAAAAAATTATAGCTCGATGTCCCAATAATCTCTTATGAATTTAATTCATTAAAAAAAAAAACCGCATTGAAAAATTCCTTATAATAGTCTAGTTTTTTTTTAAAGTACGTTTAGACGTCGCTCCTGAACCTCCTTAAGTACCGCATAACCTAAACAAAATTTTGACAATTTCTGAGGATGAGTGCGACTAGCACCCGAAACGTCGGCAACGAAATAGAAAGTTTCTTATTTAACCTGGCTGCTATCGCCCTTTAACCGATATAATGTCGTTAATTAATTTTCTAATAGGATCTATTAAGAAGAGAATTTAATCATTAATATTCAATTTCCTCTCTCATTTGACAAATGATTGACGAGAGAGAAGAGTGAATGACGGATTTGTTCGTTGGTTTATTCGTTAGTTTACTGATTGATCCTCTCTCTCTCTCTCTCTCTCTCTCTACGCCTATTCAATGACTGATTGACTCTCTCTCTCACTCTCCAGTTACTTAGCACCTCTTAAATTTTCATAATTTTATCACTTGCTCGAAATTCGTTATTCCATCGTAACATAAGTAGGCTTACTACGTATTTAAAGGTCTCAGATGCTGAAAAGCATTGAGTTCCATCTCGCCTTAAGAGAAATTTGTTTTGAGGTCCCCTTAATCCAAAAAAGTGGGTTCCTCAAATTGGTCTGTGTGTCTATGAGGACATTTTAACTTTCTCTTACCTATGTATATATGTAATATATATATAGAGAGAAAGTATTGGATTTATGTCAAAAATTCGATGTCGAGATTTTGATGGATCTTCACGTTTTGAGGTCCCCTGAATCCAAAAAAGTGATTTTCGCGACATGGTCTGTCTGTGTGTGTGTGTGTGTGAACAAAATAACTCAAGAACCAAAAGAGTTAGAAGGTTGAAATATTATATTTAAGTTAGGTACCCCCATGGGACGTGACATGCACTTTTTAAACAAAATCGACCATAGAGTACTAGTACTTTACTGATGTACTTTTTCAGTTTTTTTCGACTTTCTCTAAATTTAACTCCAACGATTTTGTTTAAAATTCATAAATCACTTATTTTTTAGATGCTCTTTAAAATGTATATTCTTATTTTGCCCTTGAAATCTTTTGAAGCACACTTTACTCTTACCTAAGGTTGTGCGCTATGCGCCCAGTCACACCAGATTTTTGTTGATGTGTGATTTTCAATCTCTCTATGAATTTGTTGTTAAGAACACAACAAAAACACAAAATTTTAATAAAATTGGCAATATCTATATATAATAATTACGGAGTGTCCGTCTGTCCGTCTGTCTGTCTGTCTGTCTGTCTGTCTGTCCGTCTGTCACGCTCTGTTTGACCAACTTCCCATTGGAATTTTGAAACGAAATTTTGCAGTCTTATAGAGAACGTTATAGAGAGTCCCGGAAAAATACTCGGGTCCCGAAATTCCTATAACTTTTCGAGTTATTAATTCTTAAATTTACGATTTCTCCCATAGGAAATGTATAGAGAAATATTCAAGTATTCTTTGAAGTTGTGTATTCTATGAAGGTAAACAAATCCTCAAGCAGGCACTGGATTGGAATACGTAGTAATAATAATTTTCTTAAGCCCTCGGGGCATGGCGTAGAGGTTAGCGTGCTAACCTCATATACCAAACGTCGCGGGTTCGGACCCAGGCAGTCCGATGATTTTATTTAAGCCAATTGGATACCAAATGGCTTAAATAAGAATGCCTGGACCCCATATATGTATATTAATCTCTATAACGGATATCGTAAAAGTCTTAAATGGCCTAAGATGCCGAAAAGACTGTGTGAATGTGTGTGTGAGTGTGAGTGTGAATGAGAAAAAAGTGTGAATGTTTTAAAAAAAAAAAAAAAAAAAAAAAAAAATAATAATAATTTTCTTTTTATAATTAAGAAAAGGCGAGGGCGGGCGGCGCGGCTAATTTTCTTTAATAATTGAATAAAAGATTGTAAATTTCCTTCCGTTTATTATTTTATTCCCCCCCCACCCCCGCCCACTTGTTAACAAAAAGGTAAATTGATTGAAATGAATTAATTCAATCTGATCCAATAGCGGTGACGTCACTCGATTGGATTCAATTGCAAATTGACTTTTTATCCGCAGGCAGTACGATGAAAATTTAAATTATTTGGATACTAAAATAAATATCCCGGGATAAATTGTATCGTAATAAAGGCCTCAGATGCTGAAAAACATTGAGTTCCATCTCGCCTTTTGACAAATTAAAGTCAACTAGCCGCGTCGCCCCCCTGGACCCCCCGCCTGCCGCGGACCCTCGCATTTTCTTCTTAATTATGAAAAGAAAATTATTATTATTCCATTCCAATCCAGTGCCTGCTTGAGGATTTGTTTACATTCATGGAATACACAAATGAAAAGAATACATAAATATTTCTCTATACATTTCCTATGGGAGAAATCGTAACTTTAAGAATTAATAACTCAAAAAGTTATAGGAATTTTGGCATGAAAATAATTTTCCTATAATCCCGAGAAGGTCCTCTTTATGCATAAAAAATTTCATTTCAAAATTCCAACGGGAAGTTGCCTAAATAGAGCGTGACAGACGGACGGACAAACGTGCATTAGCGAATTATATATATAGATTTATTTGATTTTAATATTCCTTGCCTATAAGTAAGGGGATTTTGGCTTTTTTCATTTAAATTTCTCTTTTCACTTTCAGGGTTTTATTTAATTAATATCGCCGTTCCACAGGCTTGTTTTTTGGAGTCGCCCAATCGAAATTTAGCGTTGCTTAACAGCAACTGCTGTTGCTCGTCTCTCTTGACCTCCTTCTCGGTGATATTGGCTTAATTATGAAATTGTTGAAATTTTTCTTCTTATTGGCCAAATTTAGCTTTCCCAATAAAAAAGAAAAAGAAAAATTGCTTTTTCTCTTGATAGGAAATCCAAGAAAAATCAAGTGGAGTTGATAATCGGGTTAAGTAGCACCCGACAAACATGACTGTGGCGTTCCGCCCACGCCCGCTGGCTATATTGTATTAAAAATTAAAATTATCAAATTACCTTAGCAGCCAACAAAATTGTTATCTAATAGTTAAATTTTTTATTTTATTTTTTTTTTTTGATGCTAATAACACTAGTCGACAAGGTTTTTTTCACAAGAAATCTGATAAGTGAACCTAGTACATTTTTTCATTCTGAATTCAGATATGTAGTTAGAATTTTTCCATCAGGCACAGTTTTAGAGATATAGAGCAAAATAGATTTTAGTCGAAAATGGGCTCTAAAACGGCTTTTATTTAAAATGTTCAAATTATTTTTAACCCCGGTCCCCGTCAAATTATGCAGATAGTTAGAATACATATAAATTTTAAGTTTCATTCCAATCGGAGGTCATTTAGACGTGCTAAAAACGGCTTAAAGTTTTAAAAAATCGAAATTTTCAAGATTTTTTTTTGCTTTGGTCACCCCTAATACAATTTTAGATATCCCTGAATGAAAAAAACATATATTTACGATATTCTATAGTTCTTTGGCTTTCTAAAAATCATTCATTCGTAAAAATCTGTTAATTATTGACGAAATTATTAACAAAAACGTGAGCAAAGAAAAAACACAAGTACACTCACTGGTCGAAAAAAATGAACTTCAATTGAATTAAAAAGCGAACCCTATCTACGAGAAGCTAATGTATCCTCTTGGAACATAGGTTCACGGGCACTAACTTTATTATATATTATTAAAAAAAAATATTTTTTGAATCTGATATCTTTCTTTATACTTCTAAAAGAACAAGAGGTCCATTTTTTTCGTCCAGTGAGTATACTTGTGTTTTTTCTTTGCTCACGTTTTTGTTCATAATTTCGTTAATAATTAACAGATTTTTACGAATGAATGATTTTTAGAAAGCCAAAGAACTATAGAATATCGTACATATATGTTTTTTTCATTCAGGGATCTCTAAAATTGTATTAGGGGTGACCAAAGCAAAAAAAATCTTTTTTTTTTTTTTTTTTTTTTATTTCCTCCGTAGACCAGAGGCCATTGGAGACACTCAAAATACAAAATCATATAAAACAAAACCAAAATAAAAAATTATATACATATACAAATAACATTTTACAAAAAACACTACTAACAATACAATATAAATATATAATAACATCAATAGCAAGGAAAGTAATAAAATAACACTAATAGCAAAAACATTGATAAAGAAAAACATGGTAGAAAGACATTGATACAAAAAACATTGATAGGAAAACATCACTAGCAAAAAATAAGATATCAAAAACTGTCTTTACTAAATTTGAATTTGAGCTTCTATTATGAATGTGGTAAGGGCTTTTATAACGTTCAGGTTCTGCTTTGTCAGAAGTTGGATGAATGTAGGCGGGTCTCGGAAGTGTGGCTGTAGTGCGGTTTTGAGTTTAGTCCTATGGTTGTTGTATTTTTTGCAGGAAAATATCAGGTGCTCTGGAGTTGCAGGAGAGAGGGAGCAGGCGCATTGAGCTGACGGAACTATTGAAAAACGGTGAAGGTGCGCATTGCAGCGGGTGTGTCCGATTCTCAATCTATTGACTATTGTAATTTCCTGTCTATTGAGGTCGGTAAATTTGTAAAACCATGGAGCCGCCGGAGTAGGTTTAATTTTGAACAGATGTGAACCTCTGGTTGTGGCCGTATACTCCCAGTGGATGGACCATTCTTTCCAGATATTTTCCTTGATGATGGCTACCGCATCTCTCCAAGGAATTCTTTCATTTAAGAGAGGGCCTGTGCTAGCCGCTCTCTTAGCCAGATAGTCGGCCATATCGTTCCCTGGATTGTGGCAGTGCCCTTTAACCCATTTCAAAGTTATCTCTTGGCCCTTCAGTTTGGATTGGTCTATTTGGTTTATTATTTCTGCTTCATAATAATTGATCTTTTTATCTTTTTTTGCAGACTGAATGGAATGTAAAGATGATTTAGAGTCCGAACAGATCAAAATGTTATTGGCTGCAGAATTCTTTGCGTAAATGATTGCTTCTCTGATGGCTATCATTTCTGCTGAAAATATTGAAAGCTCATTTGGCAATTTGAATAGCAGAAAGTTTGGTGAGTGGAAGTCATAAATTGCACAGCCTGTTTTGTTCTGGGATTTTGAGCCGTCGGTGAAGATCACTTTATCGAAATTATTGCTTGAAACCAAGTTTGAATCCAGATCTATCTTTACAGGTGAGTTTAAAACAGAAAGAGGAAGAGTGAATTTAGGGGGCAAAGAAAATTTTTTGACCGGTATGTTTAAATTCTGAATTTTTATGGAAGCTAGGACTAACGGAGGAATTTTTGAATTATTCCAGAATGCCGAACTATAGAACTTTTTAGCTAAGCCATTTATTGTTTCTATTGTGGGATGATAAAAAAGAGACCATCGCTTTAGATAAAATTTTTGCGCCAACCATTGTATCCTGAATTCTATGGGAAGTTCGTTTGCCTCTACCAGCATAGCATTAGTGGGGGCTGTTTTGAGGTACCCTAGGCAGATTCTAATGGCTTTGTACTGGATCTTGTCTAGAATTTGTATAGCAGTCTTACACGCTGAGCCGAATAAAAAGTTCCCGTAATCCAATCGTGACCTAACCAAGGCATTATAGATTAGCACTAGAGATCGAGGATGTGCGCCCCAAGAAAAAGCTTGCCACTGCTCTTAAAACCGAGATGCTTTTGACTAACTTCTCTCGAAGGCTATATATCTGGGCTTACCAGCTCAATTTCGAATCCAAACTCAAACCGAGATATTTAACGTTAGCGACGATTGGAATAGCGAGCCTTTGAGTCAAATTTAAACTTAGAGGGGGGAGGCACCCTTCTCCTTGTGAAAAGACAAGCTGAAGACTTGCTGCGAGAAATGGCTAGATTGATACCATGTAGATGACTTGTAAGATTCATTAATGAAGATCTTATATCCTCGCAGCACTTTTCGACCCTAATGTTCGAAGAATAGATAGTTATATCATCTGCATACTGAAGTCAAAAAAAAAAAAAAAAATCTTGAAAATTTCGATTTTTTAAAACTTTAAGCCGTTTTTAGGACGTCTAAATGACCTCCGATTGGGATGAAACTTAAAATTTATATGTATTCTAAATACCTGAATATTTTTACGGGGACCGGGGTTAAAAATAATTTGAACATTCTTAATAAAAGCCGTTTTAGAGCCCATTTTCTATTAAAATCTATTTTGCTCTATATCTCTAAAACTGTGCCTGATGGGGAAAAACTGAATTGATATTTGAATTCAGGATGAAAAATACTTCTAGAATTTCATATCTTCATTCTTGTGAAAGAAAAAAAGTTCATTTTTGTCGACTAGTGTAATAGGCCGAATTTTATTACTTTCTCTTACCTATGTATATATGTAATATATATATAGAGAGAAAGTATTGGATTCATGTCAAAAATTCGATGTCGAGATTTTGATGGATCTTCACGTTTTGAGGTCCCCTGAATCCAAAAAAGTGGTTTTCGCGACATGGTCTGTCTGTGGGTGGGTGGGTGGGTGGGTGGGTGTGTGTTCAATTTTAAGGATGAAGGAATTGAGCTACGAGGTTGAAATTTTATATTTAAGTTAAACACCTCCCGGGACCGGAAAAATAAGCTTTTAATCAAAATCGGCCAAAGAGTACTAGTACTTTACTGATGTACTTTTTCAGTTTTTTTCGATTTTCTCAAAATTTGCTCCAACGATTTTTTTTAAAATTCAAAAATCAATTATTTTTTAGATGTTCTTTAAAATGTATATTCTCATTTTGCGATTGAAATCTTCTGAAGACCACTTTACTCTTGTATTTCATAGGGAAGATAGGAGAAATGGTTGCCATGGTAACAAAATATAAATATTTTCCCATACTTATAAATTTTACATCTGAATTCAAATGTTCCGTACTGTCGGGAACTAAATATATGTCGACACAAAAAATCTGGTGTGACAAGCACAGAACACAACTTTCGATTACCGAAGGTAAGAGAAAGTTGTGTGCTGTGCGCCAGTCACACCAGATTTTTTTTTAAACAAATGAGGTATTTTTCTTAATTATTTCTATTCTATATAATTCGCGAATATCCGAATTATATAAATAGATTTTCTTTTCATGATTAAGAAAAGGGGAGGGAGGTCGAGGCCCCGCCGCTAGGAGATATTTAATTTAACAATTTGTTAAATTTTAGTTAGCCTATTTGCGGGATTAGAAAAGAATAATGCCACGAAATTAACACTTACAGAGAGAGAGCTGTCAGTTAAATGTCAAATTATAGGCAGAAAATAGGCCTAGCAAACAACCTATCAAGCAAAAGGGGTATAAATAAATAGACTACGTATTGATTTGACCTCGGATTTAGTCAACGTATCAATTGTCATATTTCAATAAAACCTCACCTTTGAATTTTATATACCGTACTCAAATGAGATAGATCAATTCCACAATCGAATAATGAATGCTTGCCAACCAACCAAATGACACAAGTACAACAAAATACAAATTCCATTAACAAATACATGTTTGTTTGTTTGTTACGAAACGGGGGAAAATTTTCATTTCAATAAAACAAATAATCTGGTGTGACAGCACACAACTTTCTCTTACTTTGAAGATTACTAAGTAGTTTTAGTTTTATTCTTGGTCATTTCAAGATGGTGTTTGAAAAATAAATAAAACAAATTTTGTTTAGATTATATTAAGGAATTGATTAAAAGATATTGAAATTAATGTTACTTGAAAATTCGCATAAGCAGATTGCAAATTTATATATTTTATACATAATTGTTAAAATTCGCTCTCTCTATATTAAAGATGTTAGTGGAGAGTTAAATTGGCTCTGAAGACGGCAATTCATGGTGCCGAAACAATTGTATCTTGCGCAGATGTCCAAAAGAATACTCTGATATAAAAAACATAATTTCTAACAAAATTTGTTTTATTTATTTTTCAAACACCATCTTTAAGCGACCAATAATAAAACTACTTACTAATCTTCAAATTAATCTACACTAAAAAATTGTTTAATTTTCCTCTTACCTTCGAAAATAGAAATTTGTGTTCTGTGCTTGTCACATCAGATTTTTCGTGTCGACATATATTTAGTTCCCGACAGTACGGAACATGGGAATGCAGATGTAAAATTTATATGGGAAAATATTTATATTTTGTTACCATGGCAACCATTTCTCCTATCTTTTCCTATGGAGTACAAGAGTAAAGTGGTCTTCAGAAGATTTCAATCGCAAAATGAGAATATACATTTTAAAGAGCATCTAAAAAATAATTGATTTTTGAATTTAAAAAAAAATCGCTGGAGCGAATTTTGAGAAAATCGAAAAAAACTGAAAAAGTGCATCAGTAAAGTACTAGTACTCTTTGGTCGATTTTGATTAAAAGCTTCTTTTCACGGTCCCTGGGGGTGTTTAACTTAAATATAAAATTTCAACCTCCTAGCTCTTTCCGTTTTTGAGATATTTAGTTCACACACACACAGACACACAAACACAGAGACAGACAGACAGACAGACAGACAGACCATATCGCGAAAACCACTTTTTGGATTCAGGGGACCTCAAAACGTGAAGATCCATCAAAATCTCGACATCGAATTTTTGACATGAATCCAATACTTTCTCTCTATATATATATTACATAATATACATAGAGGTAAGAGAAATAATAGGCCTATTTAGTACATTTATAAAAGCGTTGTTTTTAAATTTTTTTTTTTTTTTTTTTAATAATATTTAAATTTCTATTTAATAACATGTAAACTCGGAAACTAACTGACGGATTTTGATAGGGAAGCGGCAGGGCCGCAGACAGACTAGACGGGCCCCAGGGCTACTTAATAATACGGGCCCCTCCCCCACCCTTAAAGTTTTTTTTAGTAGGCCTATATAATAAAAGGCTATTGTGGCCTTCATGCCAAAAGGTTTTTACACAATTTTTGAAAATTAGACACTCTTATCTACGTTTTTAGCTATCCTGAGACGTGAAGAATATTATTAAACTTGCTTTGAGCTTGAAGGGCCCGGGCCCCTCAGGAAAAAAATTATTTTTTAATTGAAATTTTAACCATGAAAATTATTTTTTATTAATATTTTAAGGTGGGAGCGCAAAGGGCCCGGACACCGGGGATATAGGCCCCCCTGTCTGGCGGGAAGATGAGCTAATACTCTTACATTTTGAGGGAAAACATGAGCGACTCGGGTTTTGTCAGATAAGGCCCTTGGGCAGCCCCCCTTAGTTTGCACACAGCTAAAGCGTGGTTCTGGGCAAGTGTGGGCTTGGGGTGCTTGAATCGAACAAACTTATTATTCTATTCTATAAATATATCACCTGCTGTCTGTATAATCATGAAGCGAAAGGTTGTCCACTCCACATTGGAATAGACTCCATCCATCTAACATAATAATATTTCTTAAAAGGGAATATTTGCTTTTGAACTCTTCCCCAATCGATTATTTTCTCGACATGTGGGTGTTGCAACGGTATAAATTCCAACCGGTAATTCAATAGATAAGAATTTTATAATTTCTATACTCAAACCTTCAGAGACATGTCAAATTTGATCTCTTTAACACCTACACTTAATTATGAAATTTCTCGACGAATTTGCTAAATTCCGTTATCTTTTAGTGAAAAGGGCACTTGCCTTCTACGTCACTGTTGTTTATTTCGTGTTACCGAGGGGGGTGACCCCTCCCCCTACTACCTTTTCAAATAATTGATAATGAATTGTGTCAGAAACAGAGAAACTCTCTCTCTATCCTGTACTACGTATGCAAGATTAACGCATCTTGATAATAAATTAATTTATTATTCAAATTGTCTCAGACTCATTTAACATGTTGAAATTTATAAAAATAGACTAACAATATTTTTAAGGGGGAACGGGAGCGAAGGTGTTACGCATGTTTTTCCCGCTAAGATGGCGTTGTGTGTCATAAAAAGTATGCCCAAAAAATCAAGTAATTCAAAAATTTGCCAAGAGATGTCAGAATGGTAGCTAATAATATTTGGTTGATTTTCATTGATCTTTTAACAATAAATGTTATTATATATTATGTATCTTTTATAAAAGCATAAAAATATATAAATATAGGCTAATACTATATCGTCTGTTAGACTAGCCTGCCATCTATTGCAAGAATGCTGAACTAATTTGACAGTTGATTTTTAAATAAATCATCTAAGCTTATTTTAAAAATTTCATAATTAATATGTGATTAATAATCCAACAATAAATTCATTTTTAAATTTAAAAAAATCTGGTGTGATAGTCGCACAGCACACAACTTTCTCTTACCTTCGGTAATCGAAAGTTGTGTTCTGTGCTTGTCACACCAGATTTTTTGTGTCGACATGTATTTAGTTTCCGCCAATATATTAGAATTCAAGATGTAAAATTTAGAGTATGGGAAAATATTTATATTTTGTTCCCATGGCAACCATTTCTCCTATCTTTCTTATGAAGTACAAGAGTAAAGTGTGCTTCAAACAATTTTAAGAGCAAAATGAGAATTGGAATGTTCAATGCGAGATTAGTTCTCAAGAATTTTATCAATCTATAAAATGTAATATTTTATAGAAAATAGATAGTGGGAAATAAATAAATAAATTTTGGTGCCAAAATGTATAAGTTTTAATTTCTTTTTTTTTTTTTTTTTTTTCTATTTCATTGAATGTTTAAAAGTTGAATGCGCCTGGAACGCCGGCGCCCGTCTGTCTGTCTCTCTCTCTCTCTCGCTATGACTCGTAGCCAAATCTCTCTCTCTCTCTCTCCTTGTTGTTGTTCCAATTTGGTCACTCAAAAAAAAAAATAAAAAACGCCAGCCTTTATGGAATTATTTTATTATCATCATTTGATAGGAATTTTCGTAATAATAGATGAAAGAGAGTCTGTGTCTGTCTGTCTGTCTGTCCCTCTATTTAATGGGCGTTTAGGCAGAATGTCGTAAAAAAAAAAAAAAGAGTTGCTAAGTGGTCCATTAAAATGAGGTTTTAAAGGAGAGAGGTTTGCTGCTATTGTATAAACAACACGCAGGGGGGGGGGGGGGTGCAAACAATTGAATGGACGTTGAATACGTCATCATAGCATTAATAGAAATTTTATTACTCAAAAATTTGGATCTATAAAAATCTAAAGTTTTAACAATCTAGTGTGAATAAATTAATTTAATAATAAATTAATAATTATTTTAATAAAAAAGTTACAACAATCTAAATAAATAATTTAAACTTCATTATAAAATTGCATTGTTGTTTAAAATTTATTTATTTAATTTTAATCATTTAAAATAATTAAATTTTCATTGAAACATTTCATAATAATAGATTAATATAATAATAATTTTACTTGATTAAAAAATTGCATTGTTGTTTCAATGAAAATTTAATTATTTTCGATGATTACAATTAAATAAATAAATTTGAAACAACAATGCAATTTTATTATATAATCAAGTTTAAAATATTTATAAATAAATAAATATTCATACGATTTAAACATTCGATTCTCGTTGAAATAGAAATATAACAAATTAAACACTAGCTTATTTGTTTTAAAGGTTTTATTAATTAAAAATCTGGTGGACTGGCGCACAGCACACAACTTTCTCTTACCTTCGGTAATCGAAAGTTGTGTACTGTGCTTGTCACACCAGATTTTTTGTGTCGACATCTATTTAGTTTCCGACAGTATGGTACATTCGATTTTCAAGATGTAAAATTTATAAGTATGGCAAAATGTTTATATTTTGTTACCATGGCAACCATTTCTCCTATCTTTTCTATGGAGAACAAGAAAGAGTAAAGTGGTCTTCAGAAGATTTCAATCACAAAATGAGAATATACATTTTAAAGAGCAACTAAAAAATAGTTGATATATGAATTTTAAAAAAAATCGTTGGAGCAAATTTTGAGAAAATCGAAAAAAACTGAAAAAGTGCATCAGTAAAGTACTAGTACTTTTTGGTCGATTTTGTTCAAAAGCTTCGTGTCACGTCCCATGGGGGTGTCTAACTTAAATATACAATTTCAACCTCCTAGCTCTTTTCGTTCTTGAGATATTTTGTTCACAGACACACACACACACGACAGACACACAGACAGACACACACACAGACAGACCATGTCGCGAAAACCACTTTTTGGATTCAGGGGACCTCAAAACGTGAAGATCCATCAAAATCTCGACATCGAATTTTTGACATGAATCCAATACTTTCTCTCTATATATATATTACATATATACATAGGTAAGAGAAAGTAAAAAATTTAATACCTTAAAATAAATATTGATTAATTTGTATATTTAATTTTAATTTACAAAATGTTTCAACGAGAATCGAATGTTTATGAATATTTATTTATTTATAAATGATTTAAACTTTTCATGTTTATTTATTTAAGTTTAAATGATTAAATAAATTAAATTTTCATTGAAACAACAATGCAATTTTATAATCAAGTTTAAATTACATTGTTGCACCTTTTTTATTTTAATAAATATTTATTAAATAATTAATTATTTGATAGGCTAATATGCTAACTGTTGAGAACGCGGGGGATTGTTGCAATTAAATTATTGCCAAGCACCGAGAAAACTCGTATAGGTGGACTCCAGAAATAACTATGTTGAACGTCTCTCACCTCGAGAGCCGAGGGAGTTTATAAAATTGAAAAATTAGCTTGATTCTTTTATAACAATAGATAAAATGAAGGCAAATGCCGCTTTAAGGGGGAAAGATTCACAATTTGTTTAGTTTTTTTTTTTTTTTTTCAATTGTATATTTAGATCTATTTATTATTAAATCAAAAGTTAAGGGTTAATTTCAAAGTAACAGAGAGAGATAGATTAATAAAGCCTTCTTTGCATTCCTTTGGCAGCCGTTCAGAAAACTCTTCTTTGTCTTTTGTTTTTTGTTTTTTTTTTCTATTCTATTAGATAGACCTAGGCAAAGAATAAAATTCGTTCTATTTTAAAGCCAGAATCAATGAGAAGTGGAAATTTTTTTTTCTGTTTTATTTTTAAGAAGAAATTGATTCGTTATAGGACTTGGAATATTATATATTTGTACTTACAAGGAGAGTACACGGTTGACTCGTTGATCTCCTTTTTATCTGGTGAATCTATACTGAAAAATATTTGTATCCTGATCGAGCTTTTCGTCCAATGCGCGTTGTAACAATTTTTTTTTTTTATTATTATTTATTATAATATAAAAAATAAATATTATATTATATTATAAAAATATTTTATTTATATTTGTGACATATTTATACAGAAAACAATGAATAATAAGTCAATGAGAGTCAACCGTGTACTCACCTTGTTAGTGTATTTCAAAAGATTTAATTGAGATTGCTTATTAGTCAAGTATATATAATAGCGGAGTATCCGTCTGTCACGCTCTATTTGACAAATTTCCAGTTGGAATTTTGCAGTCGTTATCGAGATTCCAGGAAAAATACTCGGGTCCCCTAAATTCTCAATAGAGGAAGCGCAGAAAATTCAAAAATTGTCCATTGGAAAGCAGAGTGACTGTCGCACAGCACATCATTTTCGATTAGAGAAAGTTGCACCAGATCACATTAACTTTACCTAAGAAGGGATAGAGTGAGAAATGAGAAGATCCGAGGCTGGTGGAGGTATCCAAAAAGATCCAGGAAAGTAGGCTGGGATGGTTTGGCCATGTATGTGGGGAAGAGATTGTTAAATTTGTAGGTGGAAGGAAAGAGACCAAGGGGTACAAGGCTAATAGATGACAAGGTTGTCTCATACGGCTCGGCCAATCAGAGCGAAGGCGGGAAATCGTCATCAAGAAGCCCAAATTTCAATTCTTATTTAATATATAGTATTTATCTCTCTCTGGTTTTTTACGATTTATATTTAAAAGTTGTTCATTTTAATTTTCTTTCATCATTTTTGATAGTTGAATATAAATTTTAAATTAAAATATTTAATTTTTCCTTTTACTTTCTCTTACCTATATAAAAATATTATATAAGTACATGTATATATAAGTAGAAAGTAATTTTTTCCGAAATGTCTTCATTTTTGTTTTACTTTCTATTACCGTATTTAATTAATATTTAAAGAAAAAATTATTATTTTCTGTGTTCTAGTGCTGAAAAAAAAAACATTAAATAATATTTCAAAAAAATAAAAATGGAACATATTTTAAATAAAATAAATTTATTACGACCCGCTTAGAGGCACCAGTCCCCGGTGGCTAGGTCCAACAAACACAATACAAATTTAAATATAATAACAAATATAACAAAACAAAACAAAAAAAAATAGAAAAGTAAACGTCGCATTAGCCATCCCGCCATTCGCCTTAAGTTGTTAAGGAAAACCTGGCCAAAAACCTTAACAAGGATGGTATGACCTCTCTATCCAGGGCCGGATCTAGGGGGGGGGGGGGGCAGTGGGTGCACGTGCCCCGGGCGGCAGATATCAGGGGGCGGCAAATTTTGCGTCTCTAAAAAAAAGGTAAACTATTTTTTCGGACGGGAAAATTTGGTTCCGCGAAAAAAAAAATTTTCGCAGAAAAATTTTGAGGGGCGGCAAATTAAATTTTTGCTCTTCCTGTCTATTATTCTATTAATATTTAATTCTTATGAAATAGTTTTCTTCTTTTTTAAAAGATTTTTTCTTCCCTCGTCAGAAAGTTTTCTTTTCATTAAAGAAATTCTATTAGTAACTACTCTTTGAGTATTAAAAAATTTTATTCTAAGTAAAACTCTTAATTTAACGAATGATTTTTCTAAAATTATAGGAATTTCTGGGCATTTTTTAAATACATATTTAGTTATTTTATTTACTATGTTTTTTTCTTTTTTTAAACTGCCTTTGTTATTTTTTTTTTCTTCATCTTTTTCTGTCTGTGAAATATTTGTTTGTAGACTTGAAGTTTCAGAAACCTTCTTCATTAAATCTTCTAATATTTCTTTTTCTTCCTTTCTTTTATCTCGGGCTAATCGGGCTGATTCCTCAGGAATTAGTACATCACTTGGTTTTAAAAATAACGATGGAACAGCTGAAAAAATTGATATATTAATAATAAATAAGATATTACTAAAATAAAAAGTAAAATTAGAATCTCAGTGGACATGGGTATAGCCTATAGTGAAAAAAGCCTTGTATATATATAGAGAGTATTTTTTACCTACCTGTTGGCTTTAATTGAATTTTGGGAGGTAAATTCATAATTTTCGCTCGCATGTCTTCTTGAAAATCAGATTTTGCACGTTGCAAATTCTTCCCGTTTTTGGATTTACACTATCTTTTCGATAACTTCTTCTAATCCATTCTTTTCGTAGGTTATCATCTTTTGGAAATGAAAAAAAAACAATAATTTTTCTTCTCCTTCCTTTTGTTTATAAAAAGAATTTTTACAAATTGCAACTGAGCAAATTGTTCCAGGCATCTAAAAGAATGATTAGAATCAAATATATATTTTAAATAATTGATTTAGTATTTCATTAATTACCTTGAATCCATGTAAAGAAAGCGCCACAAACACACAAATGAAAAGTTGATTGAAAAAGATGAAAAAACAGCCTAAATCGAATATTTTGAAAAAGGTTATGATTAGAATCAAATATATATTTTTTAACTATTTGATTTAACATTCAATTAATTACCTCCAATATAAGCAAAAATGATAAAACAATGTCCAAATCGATTTATTAAAGGATGTGTAATGTAAGCACAAAATATCAAATAGCTATATGCACTCAGAACGTTTGCCACTAGGGAATCTTGGACTCGAGTGACGTCATCTGCCAAAACCCCCCACCATTTTCCACTCCGTATGAGACAACCTTGTCTTTCTACTAACCTTGCAAGGGGTAGGCCCTTAAGGCGGGGCAGGAGCGACGTCTAAACGTACTTTTAAAAAAAAACTAGACTATTATAAGGAATTTTTCAACGCGGTTTTTTTTTTAATGAATTAAACTCATAAGAGATTATTGGGACATCGAGCTATAATTGTTTTAATGACTTATTAAAAAATTAACGTAATTAATGTTTTTGTTATCAAGCAAATACAAAAAAACAATCTGTCCCAATAATCTTTAATTTTCTTTAAATTTAAAAATGAATTGTTATTAATAATCACATATTAATTAAGAAATTTTTAAAATAAGCTTAGATGATTTATTTAAAATTCAACTGTCAAATTAGTTCAGCATTCTTGCAATAGATGGCAGGCTAGTCTAACAGCCGATATAGTATTAGCCTATATTTATATATTTTTATGCTTTTATAAAAGATACATAATATATAATAACATTTATAAAGTATTTATTGTTAAAAGATCAATGATAATCAACCAAATGCATTAAATATTATTAGCTACCATTCTGACATCTCTTGGCAAATTTTTGAATTACTTGATTTTTTTGGGCACACTTTTTTTGACATACAACGCCCTCTTATCGGGAAAAACATGCGTAACCACTTCGGTCCCGTTCCTACCCAACCCATGGTTGGTGGGCAAAGTTAAAAAATTCAAAATGAACCCACTGACTGATTGTTAATTTGTCGCTTAGGACAAGAAACGAATACTCTACCACTATAGAGATAAATCCCCTTCCCAGGCGCAAGGCGCCACTGGGTATATAAAGTGTTGATATTTAAAACAAAGACATTGATATTTGTGTGACGTCAGAGGAGAGAATCTCTGCTGCCAAATGGCGATCGGCCGGCCTGCTAATTAATTAAGCCAGGCGAAAATATATTTAGTCCCGTGACGTCAGTCAGGCAGGCCTTGGCATTAGTTTAGTTGCTTTTGCCATCCAGAATCCCTTGCCGACCCGGACCTATAGGAGAAGGTTAAATAATCCCGACGGATACGTCATAGGGCGGCTGTGACGTAGTTAAAAGAAAAAAAACTTAATTTCCTCTTTATCTATCAAATTCATTTAGGGCCTGTTGCTTCACTTGTAGTCAACTAACAAACAAGAACAGCTTAATCTTCGAGTTAAAAAAAAATGAGTTTTTTCTTCACATAGCTGCATGCTAAACATATCACTCGGGCTTGGTGTAGTGGTGGGCGTGCTAGTCTTCTATATCAAGGGTCGCGGGTTCGGAGGATTTTATTTAAGCCTTTTTGGATTAAATAAGATAGCATGGACCCCCCAATAAATATATATTAATAGATTACGACTATCGTCAATGTCTTAAATGGCCTAACTTGTCGCAAAAGACTGTGTGGGAAAAAGTGTGAATTAAAAAAAAAAAAATATATCTCGACCCAAAAACCTGGTGTACAAGCACGGAACACAACTTTCGATTACCTTGTGCTGTGCGACCAGTCACACCAGATTTTTTTTATCAATCAAAAATATTATTCTTCTCTCAATATTATTATTACAGTAGAACCTCGATAAGTTATACCTCGCTAAGTTCAAAACCTCCGTAACTTAAAAATTTTTTTCGATTCCCTTCCCTTGACAGCGTAAAACCTCTATTACTTAAAGAACAAAACCTCTGTAACTTAAACAAATATTTTGAGCATAGCCCTCGATAACTTAAAATAATATTTTGGTGACCTCTATAACTTAAAGTATTTCTTTACATATCATCGAAAAAATAGTTGATGCAGAAAATCAAAAATACATGAAGCAGAAAAAAATTACTGATTTTTTTGTAAATAATAAATCTATTAATTTAATTTATATTTAACTAAACTATTCTAAATAAACAAACAGATCAAACGAAATTCCTTTTTCACTCACGTGCCCAAAGTCAATAAACCTCGGTACGTTAAAAATTATATTCAATAACCTCTCTAACTTCAACTCTCGATAAGTAAAAAACTCGATAACTCTAATTTCTGTTTCCCTTGAACTTTAACTTATCGAGGTTCTACTGTAGTTTATTAAGGCGGAATAGGAGCGAAGTGGTTATGCATGTTTTTCCCGCTAAGATGGCGTTGTGTGTAATAAAAAATATGCCCAAAATTTCAAGTAATTAAAACATTTGCCAAGAGATGTCAGAATGGTAGCTAATAATATTTAATGCATTTGGTTGATTTTCATTGATCTTTTAACAATAAATGTTATTATATATTATGTATCTTTTATAAAAGCATAAAAATATATAAATATAGGCTAATACTATATCGGCTGTTAGACTAGCCTGCCATCTATTGCAAGAATGCTGAACTAATTTGACATTTGATTTTTAAATAAATCATCCAAGCTTATTTTAAAAATTTCTTAATTAATATGTGATTAATAATAACAATAAATTCATTTTTAAATTTAAAAAAAAATTAAAGATTATTGGGACAGATTGTTTTTTTGTATTTGCTTGATAACAAAAAATCTGGTGTTGTTGGCGCACAGTACACAACTTTCTCTTACCTTCGGTAATCGAAAGTTGTGTTCTGTGCTTGTCACACCAGATTTTTTGTGTCGACATGTATTTAGTTCCCGGCAGTAGGGAATATTTGAATTCAGATGTAAAATTTATAAGTATGGGAAAATATAATATTTATATTTTTGTAACCATGGCACCCATTTCTCCTCTTTCCTATGAAGCACAAGAGTAAAGTGTGCTTCAAACAATTTTGAGGGCAAAACGAGAAAATACATTTGAAAGAGCATCTAAAAAATAATTGATTTTTGAATTTTAATCAAAATCGTTAGAGCGAATTTTGAGAAAATCGAAAAAAACTGAAAAAGTACATCAGTAAAGTACTAGTACTCTTTGGCCGATTTTGATTAAAAGCTTATTTTTCCGGTCCCGGGGGGTGTTTAACTTAAATATAAAATTTCAACCTCGTAGCTCAATTCCTTCATGCTTAAAAAAAACACACACACACACACACACCCACACACCCACCCACCCACACACAGACAGACAGACCATGTCGCGAAAACCACTTTTTTTGATTCAGAGAACCTCAAAACGTGAAGATCCATCAAAATCTCGACATCGAATTTTTGACATGAATCCAATACTTTCTCTATATATATATTTATATATATTACATATATACATAGGTAAGAGAAAGTAAAAATTAATTACGATAATTTTTTTAATAAGTTATTATAAAAATTAACTCTTTTATATATGATGATATCACTTCTTATTTGCTAGGTTATTTATCTTTTACAAAGCTTTCTAACAATTGCACTTCTATTTATCCAATTATAGAAATTCCATACTTAAAATTTTATATATATGAATAAGTATAAAATAATTATTGTGAGATTTAAATTAAACTTTGATAAAAATATATAACTATAAATCTTGAATTTAAATATATAACTACACTGTAAAAAAAAATATGAATTTTCAATCATTTTCCATATACTTTCATGGTTTAATATTAATATACCCAGGATATGAATTAAAATTAATATAAAAGTTTATGAACAAATTACCAACTTTTAAACTTATCTTTTTCTTTGTGTGCCGCCAAATTTTGAAATCGTTAAAAGTGTACCGCGACAAGTTGAGAATCACTGGTCTAAACGTTCTCAAATAACTCGACTACCTCAAGGAGTTTTTATTAATATTATTTTATAATTATTTTAAGGAAACTTGAAATTATTCTTTTAAAATTTATTTCACAAATCCAAATTTATTAAATTCTGGTTTGAAATTCGCGCTCTAAACTATTTAAATATTTATGAATTATATTACAATCATACTAATTAAATAATTTTTATAAATTCATTCAACTAAATAGCTATAAAAATTCAAATTCAAATTAACAATTTCACCAAAATAATTAATTTTAAAATATACAAGAAATTGGTTAGGTTGGCACCAAATTGAACTTTCTCATATATATTCATAAACAGTTTATGAAACAGAATTCCTATACTTGTATAGGAAGTTTTTGGGAAGTTTTTAACAGTGTATA
>JAKCPI010016274.1:0-12330 GCA_023213315.1 Euborellia annulipes | reverse complement strand
AAACGATGGAGAACTTCATCAAGAATGTTAGATATATTACTGTGCAGTATAACTGTGATCAAGTATTGGAAAAGGTGATGAAATAATGAGAATTACTGCACCTTATAATGAGTAAAAGAATTAGATTTTCGGTTTAACTGTGGTTTATTTGCAAAAAATATAACGTTTCGGCCACTCATTCTGTGGCCTTCTTCAGGTACAATTCAGCTAAGATTACAAAGGTTGTTGGCATCTGTGACAATCTCGATAATGACTATCAAGCAGCTCTGAGAATGGTCCGAACCCTGGATCGCAAAGTCTACTCTTTGATTAAATTGTTAAATGAAAGAATAATAATTGCCAAAAAATATGAGATTTGAAAGTGATTAATCTCCTCTAACTTTAAAATATATAAAAATTGAAGAGAGTAAAAAAACCTCTAAATGCACCTCTATTTTTTAAAATTAGGACTACTAGAAAGTCGATTTCTTTTATCTAAGTTTGAGTAAACTTTGACAAATCGGGCGTAATAAAATTAAGTAAATTAATTAATTAGAAATCCAAATAGTCTATTGAGATTGTAAATGAGATTCCTGACGGATGCCAAGACGGTTTTATACGCACTCGGCTCCTACAGCATCTCAACGATGTAAGAGTGATATTGTCATCCATCCTGGCCCAGTTCTCAGGTGTGTAGGTAGGAGAATAACTCTCTCTAAAAGGAGGTAATATTGATATGCCAAGAATTTATTTTCAAATATACATATTAATAAATTAATAAAAATTCAATTTTTTTTAATTATTTACTCTTCAATTGTATAGCTTTCATTTTATTTTTACTATTGAAGTTGTCTGAGGTTTCACAATTGAATACAGAGAAAAGTCAGTCAGGGAAAATCAGATAAAACAACTCTGATGCAAATTGACTTGTTTTATTTCAATTAACTTTTTTTAACAAACTTCTCAAAGTCATCAGTCTAACGAGTTGGTGAACTAACTAATTGGAGATTTTATAATTGGTTTATATAAACCAAGGACGGATACAAGGAGGGTAGAAGGGATAACTACACCCCTCCACCGAATCTGAAAAAAATTTTATATTGTAATAGATTTTCAAAATATTTAATTTATAAAGATTACAAGTTTGTCTCGTTCAGAGGTGAATTTGCATATTTAAAAAAAACTTTAGAACTTTTTTTACTTTTCCGTAATTATGCCTCCTAGCAAAATGAATTTAAATAAGTACCTACATTAGATGATATAGGTTTTATAGATAACTGGATGTATTTATATTGACTTGGAAGCAATGCCTTCTGAAATCTACAAAAAGTACAATTATATTTACAAATAAATATTGTCTTTCCTCTTTTCTTTCAAAAATTTCCTTCCTTAAAACAATACTACATATTTTACAAATAAAAATTTATTAAAATTAAATTACAAATTCTGTACATAAACATAGGCCTATATATCTTTTCTTTTTCATTTTTTTCATGAAATTACACGAAATCACAAGAAATCCCCAATCTTGCCCATCATCAGCGCCCCTTTTCCTCACCCAACAAATAGAATAACGCAGATTTTGAGGGATTAAAAATAAAGTGCCATTTTTTCCGAAACGTCTTTTTCCGCCAAAGAGGCTTTATTGCATTTTTTTTAAATTAAAGTCTTTTTTCAGCATAGGAGGCTATTTGGGCCATTTAATTCAAATGATTGTTAGCCAATAGAATTAAAATCAATTTTTAGATGGAAGATTTTATAACTTGAATAACTTATTTTCAATCAATTTCTATCAAAATTGTAAAATCATTTAATTATCTTCTCACTTGGTCTCTTTTTTACTCGATCTTTGGCAAGTCTCCCGGTACGGGGGTCGAGAAGGCGGGCAAATTGGCACAAGTTGGCTACACATAGTAAATTCACTTTTGAAATGTCATCCATTCCTCCGATTCAACTCTTAATATAAAGTAAATCTAAAAAAAGGAATTTTAAAATTACCACAATATATTCTCAAAAAATAATAGTACCAGTCGATACCAAATAAGAACAGCAGGTTTCATTGATAGGAATGGAATTGGTTTTAATTATTTTATGATTAGCCCATAGGCGTAGCCAGAAATTTTCGATGGGGGGATCCAGGATGATTTCTCCCCTCCCCTCCCTGACTAATAGGCCAGTATAAGGTGTCTAATGAAATATATATATGACTAGCCAATCCGCACTCCTAGACCCCTTCGGATTGGCTCGGGCCCGCCCCCTTTCTTGAATAAGTGCCCAAATTTTCATTCATCTCTTTTCAGGCAATAAAAAACGCAACCCTCACATCCCTAAATAGCGGAGTTTCTGTGCTTGTTTCTCTTGATCAGAGTTCTATCTCAGATCTCTTTAAAAAAAATAAAAAATCTGGTGTGACTGGCGCATAGCACACAACTTTCTCTTACCTTCGGTAATCGAAAGTTGTGTACTGTGCTTGTCACACCAGATTTTTTGAGTCGACATGTATTTAGTTTCCGACAGTAGGGTACAATTGAATTCAAGATGTAAAATTTATAAGTATGGGAAAATATTTATATTTTGATACCATGGCAACCATTTCTCATATCTTTTCTATGGAGTACAAGAGTAAAGTGGTCTTCAGAAGATTTCAATCACAAAATGAGAATATACATTTTATAGAGAATCTAAAAAATAATTGATTTTTGAATTTTAAAAAAAAATCGTTGGAGCAAATTTTGAGAAAATCGAAAAAAACTGAAAAAGTGAATCAGTAAAGTGCTAGTACTTTTTTGGTCGATTTTGTTCAAAAGCTTCGTGTCACGTCCCATGGGGGTGCCTAACTTAAATATAAAATTTCAACTTCCTAGCTCTTTTCGTTCTTGAGATATTTTGTTCACAGACACACACACAGACAGACAGCACACACACACACACAGACCATGTCGCAAAAACCACTTTTTGGATTCAGGGGACCTCAAAACGTGAAGATCCATCAAAATCTCGACATCGAATTTTTGACATGAATCCAATACTTTCTCTCTATATATATAGACGCGAAGCCCGCCTTCGGCGGGGCTTTGCGCTTAGGCGGGGGCTGCGCCCCCTGGACCCCCCTTGCTCGCCTTCATTGAAAATTGTGGATTTCTATAAAACATATACATATATACATACCGGTGCATACAAACATTTTTTTCCCTTTTCTATTTTTATAATATAGAGATTATTTTAACGGTTAATTATTCATGAACTTAAGATTTTTTGTGAATTATATCCTTTCCCGGGACTTTCCCGATACACAAACAAAAAATTTACGCCGATATTTTAGAATTCAAAATGTAAATAAAATAAAAAAAATCGTAAACATGGGTAAATATTTATATTTTGTTACCATGGCAACTATTTCTCCTAATTTTTATTTTTTTCTTATTTTAACGGTTAATTACTCATTAACTTATTGGTATTTGTGAATTAAAAACCTGTCCGGGACTCTCACAAACATACACAGAAAATTTCATCATAATTGGTTCAGTCGTTTAGGAGGAGTTCAGTCACATACAAACGTACAGAAGAATTATATATATAAGATTACATATATACATAGGTAAGAGAAAGTAAAAATTTAATTATATAATAATTTTTATTATTTTTCATTTGAGGGATTTAATCAATTTTAGCAGGCTTCAATTTTTATAAAGCAAGACAAAAAAATCAATTCTTTTCAATGGGAAAATTCTGAATTTTCTTGAATTTTTTGTATTTTTTTTTTTAAACTAGAGAAAATTATTATATTTTTTTACTTTTCTCTTACCCTATATATGAAATATATATAGAGAGAGAAAGTATTGTTTGTATTACAGAGCTTAAATAATCTAGTCATGGCTTGGGTCCAATGGGGGTTTGAACCCCCAAACCCCCCCCCGTGGCTACGCCTCATGGATTAGCCTATATGGAACCAGAGTATTTTGGACAAGCTTTTATGACATGAGACAAGTATTTGCTAAAAATAATTTGCCTATTTAAGGACGACAGGAATTAACATTTAGGATGATAAATGATTCACAGGAGGAAAGCTTAAAAAAATAAAAATAAAAATGATTTATCACTCATCAATCGGATTATAATAAACATAGGCGTCGGAACTGGGGGCAAGGGTACATTGCCCCCCCCCCCCTGGCATCCTTCAGGGGGGGGCAGAGGGGGCAAAGTCTCCTTTTATTTCATTTATTTTTAAAAGGATATATTTTTACTTTTGAAAAATAAAATCTTCTAAATTAAAAAACGAAAATTAAAAGAGTAAGAAATTCATTTTTTTTTTTAATTTTTTCCAAAAATTTTTGATAAAATCACTAGCAAATTTTTTAAAAATTTTAATTTTATTAAAATTCGTGATTTTATTTAAAATTTTTAAAGTTTTATAGTAGATTTGTTTTTGCTTTATACTATTTGAACATATTAAATTATTCGACCTCGAAATACTAGAGTCTTCAAGTAAATGTAAAAATGGATAAAAACGTTGCTATACTGCCATGTCAAACGACCTGACGAATTGACATCATTTTTAATCCTAATGAAGGGAGTACGATCGGCACTCGAAACGTCAGACAAAAAATAGATTTTTGTTTTTATTTTTTCGCCTTTAGGCTGTCTCTCTGGCAACGCATCCTCATATCATAATATCCAGCCATCAAGAAACAACTATTTAAATTATTTTAATTTTCTAAAAAATTTTTGCCCCCCCCCCGATTCAAATTCCTCGTTCCGGCGCCCCTGATAATAAATAACTTAACAATTTATTATTTAAAAGTATTATAAAATATTGATTTTTGATAAGTAAGTCTTATTTCTACAGTAAAGAGAACCTTAAGGGCCACCAGGACCTATTTTGTGTCAATTAAATAATGTTAACGGCCTCGAGTTATAACGTAGAGGTGAACAAAAGCTAACCTCATATACCAAACGTCGCGGGTTCGAACCCTAGGCAAGTAAACTGATGATTTTATTTAAGCCAACTGGATTCCAAATGGCTTAAATAAGAATGCCTGGACCCTATATATGTATATTTATTAATAACGGATATCGTAAAAAGTCTATATAAAATGGCCTGAGTTGCCGAAAAAGACTGTGTGAATGTGTGAGTGAGAGCAAGTGTTAATGAGAAAAAGCAGATGAATGTTTAAAAAAAAAAAAAAAAAAAAAAAAAAAAAAAAAAAAATAATAATGTTAACCCATTAACTTAAGGACTTTATTATATTTGAAAAATTTTCAAAAACATTTTTCTCTTTAATAAAGGATATTAAAAAAAAAAAAAAAAAAAAAAAAATTAACAAAATAGCCAGGCAGGTTTTTAGTTTGGACATTTGAGAAGATAACAATCATTCGACATCCGATATTTTTTACTGTAGGCCTATATTGAAAAAGGGTATTAACTTGAATTAAGCTTAAATGCAAAATGTCAAATCAGTTGATTTAAAACGTTTGAAAGACAATCAGGTCTATTCTCAAAAACAGATGTTAAAATTTAAAATAAACAAATGGGTGTTAAAAAGTAATGTAAAAACAATCAGCGTCAAAAATGCTATTTTCAACCAAAGTTTTAACAGCGACGTTAATATGCTGCTTTTATTTCAAAGCTATCAAAATCATAACCTTACTTTTTAGTTAAGGACGCCATATTTATTTTAAACACGACGTTAAAATATTAAAGGCACCCCCTAGACATGGCTTTTTAATTTTTAACACTAATTACTAAATGTTAACTCTTTGGAATTAAATTTTTGGTTAAGCAGAAATAGCTATTTGAGGCAAGGAAGTGATTTTGAAAATAGCATTTTTTAATTCGCTGATTGTTTTTACATTACTTTTTAACACCCATTTGTTTATTTTAAATTTTAACGCCTGTTTTTAGAGAATAGACCTGAATAAAAGTTAAATAAAACACGCAATATGCAAAAACCATGAGTAAAAAATTTATAAATATTCTCTCTTCCATACTTTTAGCTTTTTTATTTTCGAATTTATAACAAAAAGAAAAGAAAGTTTTTTGTTTTTTTTTTTTTTTTTCAATTTTTTTCATTCAACTTTTAAGCATATATTTTAAATAGGCTTCTCTTTTTTTAGAGATAAGAGATATGAAGAGTTATATTCTTGGTTAAAATTGTTAACCTTGCAGAGGCTGAGTGCATCTTGGAGTTATTACCCATTTCCAGTCCCTTCTTAACTATCGTGATCCACCGTATTTCCTCTCTCTCTTCTCAAGAGTTCTTCATCAAATAGAGCGCGCAACATTTCATGCGATTTTTCCTCTCACTCATCCAAGTCCCATTGAAACCGTCATATCTTGGGCTGGTCTCCTCCAAAAAGAAAGGAAAAGAAAAGAAGGGGGCTTTAGGACTAATGGATCACTGTCACGGCCCTTATGGCCCACGTCACCACGTTTATTGTCATCGTCAATCAATTAATCGAAACGAACGGCGGCGCTGTTATTTCATCTCGCATGAGAACAACGAGTTAGGAAAAATGTCATCGGAAGTCTATCGGATAAAGCGTAGTTTATCCGGCTCTATGTGTATATATAGGGATGGAGAAGGCGTGACGAAGAAATATCGTCCTTATTGATTATCGTCCCCAAGTTGTAAATCACAGATATTGTACGCGCAACTAATCGCGTTAGTATAAATAATGGGCAATGCCTCTATCTCCGGGCTTTGGAATTGGGAATGTCCTACTCTAAATGGAAGGGAGAAAGGAGGGCGGATATTCCCTTTAAATCCAATCAATAACGTAATAAACTCACTTTTGTTGTTAAGTTATTAATTTATTTTGATTACAATTAGCTGAGTAGCAAAATCAAGTTTGTTTGCTTCACTTAGATACTGTAACGACTGTGTTTTAAAATCTTATGACGTCTGTCTCTTTTTTTCCTTCGTCATACATGAATCGATTTAAATGAACCTTAATCCTGATAGCTTTCAATTTATTTTTTAGTTCAATCGGCCATATTTAAAGACAACTTTCGTGTTTTGTTATAAAGTACAAATTCTCTATTTTTTTTATTTTTTTAACACTCACACTTTTTTCCTATTCACACACACATATACACAATTTTTTCGGCAACTTAGGCCATTTAAGACTTTAGAAGATAACCTTTATGAATATATATTATTTGGGGTCCAGGTATTTTATTTAAGCCATTTGGTATCCAAATGCCTTAAATAAAATCATCGGACTACCTGGGATCCGAACCCTCAGGGCTGAACTATTTGACATTCAATTTTTAAATAAATCATCTAAGCTTACTTTAAAATTTTCTTAATTAATATGTGATTATTAATAACAATAAATTCACTTTTAAATTTAAAAAAAAAAAATTAAGGATTATTGGGACATCTTTTTACTTTCTCTTACCTATGTATATATGTAATATATATATAGAGAGAAAGTATTGGTTTCATGTCAAAAATTCGATGTCGAGATTTTGATGGATCTTCACGTTTTGAGGTCCCCTGAATCCAAAAAAGTGGTTTTCGCGACATGGTCTGTCTGTGGGGTGGGGTGGGTGTGTGGGTGGGTGGGTGTGTCTGTGTGTCTGTGTGTGTTCAATTTTAAGCATGAAGGAATTGAGCTAGAGGATGAAATTTTATATTTAAGTTAAATACCTCCCGGGACCGGAAAAATAAGCTTTTAATCAAAATCGGCCAAAGAGTACTAGTACTTTACTGATGTACTTTTTCAGTTTTTTTCGATTTTCTCAAAATTCGCTCTAACGATTTTGATTAAAATTCAAAAATCAATTATTTTTTAGATGCTCTTTCGAATGTATATTCTTGTTTTGCCCTCAAATTGTTTGAAGCACACTTTACTCTTGTATTTCATAGGAAAGATAGGAGAAATGGTTGCCATGGTAACAAAATATAAATATTTTCCCATACTTATAAATTTTACTTTCTCTTACCTATGTATATATGTAATATATATATAGAGAGAAAGTATTGGATTCATGTCAAAAATTCGATGTCGAGATTTTGATGGATCTTCACGTTTTGAGGTCCCCTGAATCCAAAAAAGTGGTTTTCGCGACATGGTCTGTCTGTGTGTGGGTGGGTGGGGTGGGTGTGTGTGTGGGTGGGTGTGTGTGTGTGTGTTCAATTTTAAGCATGAAGGAATTGAGCTAGGAGGTTGAAATTTTATATTTAAGTTAAACACCCTCCCGGGACCGGAAAAATAAGCTTTTAATCAAAATCGGCCAAAGAGTACTAGTACTTTAGTGATGTACTTTTTCAGTTTTTTTTCGATTTTCTCAAAATTCGCTCTAACGATTTTGATTAAAATTCAAAAATCAATTATTTTTTAGATGTTCTTTCAAATGTATATTCTCGTTTTGCCCTCAAAATTGTTTGAAGCACACTTTACTCTTGTGCTTCATAGGAAAGATAGGAGAAATGGTTGCCATGGTAACAAAATATAAATATTTTCCTATACATATAAATTTTACATCTGAATTCAAATATTCCCCTACTGCCGGGAACTAAATACATGTCGACACAAAAAATCTGGTGTGACAAGCACAGTACACAACTTTTGATTACCGAAGTTAAGAGAAAGTTGTGTGCTGTGCGCCAGTCACACCAGATTTTTACTTTCTCTTATCTATGTATATATGTAATATATAT
This sequence comes from Euborellia annulipes, assembly GCA_023213315.1. Lineage (NCBI taxonomy): Eukaryota > Metazoa > Arthropoda > Insecta > Dermaptera > Anisolabididae > Euborellia > Euborellia annulipes. Next base: position 3,685 of record JAKCPI010016274.1, on the reverse strand, counting down.
AGAGAGAGAAAGTATTGGATTCATGTCAAAAAATTCGATGTCGAGATTTTGATGGATCTTCACGTTTTGAGGTCCCCTGAATCCAAAAGTGGTTTTCGCGACATGGTCTGTCTGTGTGTGTGTGTGTGGGTGGGTGTGTGTGTGTGTGGGTGGGTGTGTGTGTGTGTGTGTGTGTTCAATTTTAAGCATGAAGGAATTGAGCTACGAGGTTGAAATTTTATATTTAAGTTAAACACCCCCCGGGACCGGAAAAATAAGCTTAATCAAAATTGGCCAAAGAGTACTAGTACTTTACTGATGTACTTTTTCAGTTTTTTTCGATTTTCTCAAAATTCGCTCTAACGATTTTGATTAAAATTCAAAAATCAATTATTTTTTAGATGCTCTTTCAAATGTATATTCTCGTTTTGCTCTCAAAATTGTTTGAAGCACACTTTACTCTTGTGCTTCATAGAGAAGTTAGGAGAAATGGTTGCCATGGTAACAAAATATAAATATTTTCCCATGTTTATAAATTTGACATCTTTAATTCTAATATATTGGCGGAAACTAAATATATGTCAACACAAAAAATCTCGGGTGACAGGCACAGAACACAACTTTCGATTACCGAAGGTAAGAGAAAGTTGTGTGCTGTGCGACAGTCACACCAGATTTTTACATCTGAATTCAAATATTCCCTACTGCCGGGAACTAAATACATGTCGACACAAAAAAATCTGGTGTGACAAGCACAGAACACAACTTTCGATTACCGAAGGTAAGAGAAAGTTGTGTGCTGTGCGCCAGTCACACCAGATTTTTTTTTTCGTATTTGCTTGATAACAAAAAAATTAATTTTCATAATTTCTTAATAAGTCATTAAACAAATTATAGCCCAATAATCTCTTATGAATTTAATTCATTTTAAAAAAACCGCATTGAAAAATTAACAATTTTTCAATTTATTTAAGATCTTTTTGGACATACTCCCAATCCATGTAATTTACCGGTAGAACAATTTTCATCGCTTAGGATGGGAAGCGAAATCGTGACCCCTAGCACAAAAAGGTGAATGTCCCCAATTCTTATTTATTTTTGACACCTGTGAAACATGGGAAAATTATTTTATTTTATTCTACACTATATAGATTCAATTTAATCATAATAAATTTATTTACTATTTTACCCCCACATTTTAATATTTAATAAATTCAATATTCTGTCGCTCTCTTTAACGAGAAAAACAGAAAAGAGGATTTTTGTGTTTTTGTCTTTATTTAACAAAAGGTCACATTAATATAAAAAAAAAAATGAAAAAATAAATTTACTAAATTCAATGGCTACCATTAGAACTTTGAAAAACCTTTCTCTGAAGTTTACATTATTTATTTTTGTTATTATTGATTAACGCATTAGTAAATAAAATAAAATTTATTTAATATTCTTTGCCATATTTTTTTTTTTTTTTTTGTTAAATTCAATATTCGACGACGAGTCTCTGATTTGACCTATATAATCGGTCGATCAGAGTGAAATGAGATATAAATTCAATAAAAGAGACAATATGTGTATTTATAAGTACATTTAAAAATTTATTTATTTTTTTTAATAATGAATAGTTCAATAAATAATTAATAAAATTGAAAATGTACTGTAAAGAGATTTCTTTACTCTCTCAATATAAATATTGAATTTTAACAAGAATTGAGGGGTGTACTATTATCGGTGCCGCCGACAAAGGAGATTTTGTTCCTATATTCCCAATATATAGGCCTATAGATAAATTCTATAACATTTTGTTTAATTTTTCAATTAAAATTAATTAAATAATAAGGATTTATATAATGGCGTATCTACCTAACTTTGGCAGTTTGAATTAGTTTTTTTTTTTTTTTTTTAACCACTCACACTTTTGCCCATTCACACTCAACTCACACACACATTCACACAGTCTTTTCGGCAACTTAGGACATTTAAGACTTTGACGATAACCGTTATTTTATGATATTATCTATTGGGGGTCCAGGCATTTTTATTTAAGCCATTTGGATACCAAATGCCCATTGAATATATAATTCCTTATTTATTAATTGCACTTTTGGGAAGATTTATCAAATATCCATCTACCTAGTAGACGGAGGAATTTGTAATCCCTAAATAAGAGACATTTCTTCCCAGACAAGGGCGGATCCAGGAGGTGTTTCTCGTCAAGGGCCTAATCTGGTGGGACTCGTCGCACAGCAAACTATTTTTTTTTAATTTCGGTAATTTAAAAGCGCATTCTGTACTTGTTTGCCGGAATATAAATACATATCAAATTTTTTAAGTATTAATTTTAAAATTTTACATTAAAAATAAATTTTTTTGCGAAAAAAAGTATTTTTTTCGAATCTCGGGGTAATTACCTCCTTTACCCTCTGTATTCCGCCCCTTGGTGATAGATTATGTTAAGTAAAATTATTCATAAGAGGGTAGAAGCTGAGAGACGAAGCAAATAGCATTTTTTTTCTTTTATTTATTTAATAATCCACAGCTGACGTTTGGAAAACCCCATTTGAACCATCTTTTCAGAGCTGTCGAAAAGTCATTATGAAAGTGTCACAATGGATTTTATACATAGTTGAACCAAAACCTTATATAATAAATATATACACAGTATGAGATGACCAGGTACATAAAATCCACTGTGACACTTTCATAATGACTTTCCGCCAGCTCTTGAAGATAGGTTCAAATGCGGAATAGAAACGTCAGCTGTGTGAATTAAATAAATAAAGAAAAAACTCTAGCTGCGCCCTTATTTTTCTACTCTCTTATGAATTTAACATCAAGCTATAAATTGCGTTTTTGTAAAGTAAAAATTATTATTTATTTAAAGTCAAATTACGCACAGCATTTGAAATTGACTCAAAATTAAAATAAAAATTATTCATATACTCAGCAAGCTTATATTGGGCGGAGTATTAATAAATATCCTGATTTACCTTCCATTTTTTTCCTAGTTGATTTGTACTGTTCTGTAGTGAAGTATTATTCCGAATTACTCTCAAATAGGGTTTCAAAAAATAACCCTCCCACCCATCGTTAGCTGTCAAAGTGATTCCGGAATTTGCTTGTGTTATCTTGTTTACAACAAAAAATTATTTTAGGAGGATTATTTTTATTCTACTAGTAGGCCTACATACATGTTGCTTTTTTTATAAACAGAAAAATTTTATATTTTGAAGGATAAAGTAACTAAACTAAGTTACATAACTTCTCACGTATTGAATGATAAAATACGATAAAAGAACATAGACATAGATATATATATTTTTTGTTTTTTTTTTGAAAGAGAACGCCAAAAACGTTCAACAAGCAAGATTTTAATTTCTGTTTTTTTTTTTTATAAATCTGAATAGTGCTTAAATGCCTACTTAAAGTAATCTGCTAAAAGAATCGACTATCTTGCGCTGATACAAAGTTTTTTTTTTTTTTTAATTTTGTTATTTAAATAAATAAATAAATTTTAACTCTGACTCGCATAGAGCATTTGGCTCTTAATTTACTTTTTTTTCAATCTCTCAACAGAGAATAACTCAAAGTAGTCATTGGAAATGTTTGAAAATTTTCACGGCAAGTGGGATTTGAACTCGAGCAACTCTAGATTTGTAATCTGCAGCTTATCCGATTAGCTATGAGCCTCCTCCAATTTACTGGCAAG
>JAKCPI010016273.1:0-32388 GCA_023213315.1 Euborellia annulipes | reverse complement strand
TATTTTATATATATTATTTTATAATAAATAAATAAAATTTTAATTAAACGATCAAAATTTTTTTTTACTTATTTTTTGGAAAAAATGGTAGGGCTACATAAAAGATATTAGTCACAGCGAATAGTAGATTTTTCGTCTCAGGCGTTAGAAATTAGCAACGGTGTTGTCATTGACCCTAGCGTTATCTCATGCCTGTCTGGAACTAGATAACAAAAATAAGAGATGCACCCCTCCGCACTTCACAGTTACACAGAAACATATTTTTCAACTAGAGCTTACGGTTGATCGTTTAAATTTAAATATTATGATATTAGACTAATCGTGAAATATTTTAAATTTTTGTTTCTGTATTTAGTTTGATTTTTTTTTTTTTTTCATTAAATCGGATTAAAAAGAAATTTTTTTTTTTTTTTGCATTTTAAGTCTTTTGGTCAATTTGATGTCGAATACTTAATTAGTATTATCTGCGTTCATCCTCTGGCCAACCCTTTGAACAAACTTTGGTTAGAAAAAAAAATCTAAAAATTTTATTTTAATCACCGTCGATTAGAGTAGGGGGGGGATAAAGTTAGAAATAAAAAATCCCTAATTACATATTCGTAATCAGCTCGGTCGATTATCCCTTAAATGCAAACAAAAAAATATTTTCCAATGAAAGCTCTTAGATAAGCGGATCTTTTTTTTTTTTTGGAGTTTACCCGTTAATTTAACAAATTCTTTCAAAGGAGTGTATCATTTTAATTTGAAAATCTGGTGTGACTGACCGACCAGCATAAACCTTCGGTAAATGAAAATTGTGTTCTTTGCATGTCACACCAGGTTTTTCGTGCCTACATATATTTAATTTCTGTCAATACAATTATTGTAGAACTAGCCGCGCCGCCCGCCTTCGACGAGCTTCGCCCCCCTGGACACCCTCCAGCGGGCTCCAGGCCCGCCTGCGGCGGACCCTCGCTTTTTCTTGATTATGAAAAGAAAATTATTATTACTAAGTATTCCAATCCAGTGCCTGCTTGAGGATTTGTTTACATTCATAGAATACACAACTGCAAAGAATACTTAAATATTTCTCTATACATTTCCTATGAGAGAAATCGTAACTTTAGGAATTAATAACCCAAAAAGTTATAAGAATTCCGGGACCCAAGTATTTTTCCTGAACTCTTCATAACGTCCTCTATAGGGCTGCAAAATTTTGTTTCATCAATTGTCAAACAGAGCGGGCCAGACGGCCAGATGGACGGACAGACGGACACTCCGCTATTATATATAGATTAAAGATGTAAAATTTATAAACAGAAAAATATATTTTATTATCCTCCTCCTCCTATGAAGTACAAGAGCAAAGTGAGCTTCAAACAATTTTTAGGACAAAATGAGAATATACATTTGAAAGAACATCTAAAAAATAATAGATTTTTGAATTTTAATCAAAATCGCAAGAACGAATTTTGAGATAATCGAAAAAAACTAAAAATAGTACATCAATAAAGTACCAGTACTCTTTGCCCGATTTTGCTTAAAAGGTTATTTTCACGCCTCAGTGGGGTGTCAAAATTATATAAATTAAATATAAAATTTCAACCTCCTAGCTTTTTTCGTTCTTGAGATATTTTGTTCACAGTTAGATTATGCGGGACCCACTTTTTTGGACTCACAGGATCTCAAACCATATCCAACATTGAATTTTTGACATGATACCAATACTTTCTATATATATATATATAGGTAAGAGAAATAAAAAATCATCTATTTAATTTAAATTTGTTCATATTTTTGGACTCACTGAAACGTGTATTTTCATCAAAATTTCAAATTTGTGACATGAATTAAATACTTTCTCTAAAATTTTAATGATATCCATTAACACGAAATATTTGTATTGAAAAAGACCCTCCAGGTGTCTCTTGGTTAGGGTAGAGTACAGTCAGGCACTCAAACTACTCAGGGTCGTCACTCTTTCTCTGGCCCTTTCTGATAAGCTCTACTCGTGTTCTCGCATACTGATTGTCTCTCCCCCCTCTTTCTGCTTTTCGACCCTTCACCTTCAAAAAACCATTCTTTTTTTTATTCTCGCTACTTAATGTTCGCTTGATTTGCCAAAGGGGTGTGCATAACCTCCACACCCAACCCATCACCCTCATGAAAAATAATATATGGGAAAATTAAAAATACCCAGCTATTGTGTTTGAGAATAAAATTTGTGTCTTTAATAAAATTTATATTTAAGCCTTGAAGTGTACTTTATTCTTTTCTTGTAGTTGTTATATAGCCTTGTATATGCATTAGTGAGCATGGGGATGTGAAATGTTAAAATTTTTGAGATTCCCCATATATATGGGGAAATGGGGAATTAAAAATATCCATTTTGTTTGAGAATGAAATTTGTGTCCTTAATAAAATTTATATTTAGGCCTGGAAATGTACTTTACTCTTGTTATTTATCGATATAGCCTGGTATATACGTTTGTGAGCATGGGGATGTGAAATGCTAAAATTTTTGAGATTTTCCATATATATGGGGAAGCTCAAAAAATTCCTGAAAATACAGAATTTTACCATATCTATTTCGCCTTATGAAAAAACAAAACCAATTAATTCTAGTAATTAATTAAATCTCTCATATGAAAACTAATAAAATTTGTTATATAATTAAATTTTCTTCTTTTTTTTAATGAACATAGAAATTTATTTGTAATAATAACATTTTACTTTCTCTTACCCTATATATGAAATATATATAGAGAGAAAGTATTTTTAACTTTAGCATATCTACGTATATATTTCTATTTTTTTAATTAGTCAGATATTTATTTCATTGTCTGATAAATTGCCTCAAATCATTAATTAAAGGCGAGGTCTGCCGCAGGCGGGCCGAAGCCAGCTTGCGGGGAGTTCCAAGGGAGCAAAGCTCGCCAAAGGTGGGCGTCGAGACTAATTTGTTTAGGTGGAAAAAAATAAAAAAACAAAAAAAAAACAAAAGGCTTTTGTTTAGAGCTATTCTAAAAGGTCATGTAAACATATTCACCCTCATCTTTAAAAGAGCTGTTATGTATTATGAAAAAAACACTTCTTTTTTAAATAATCTCTTTCCAACCACCAAGATGGTGTTGAGAAAATTAATTTTAACATAATTTTATTTTAAGAACTCTTTAAAAAAAATAAATAAATCCCTTACTTTTTTTTTCTTTTCTTTAAATGAATATTTCTCAAATTAATCAATATTAAATTTAAAAAAAAATACCTTTAGATGTAATTTTATAACACAAAATAATTTCACTTAGACACGATATATGACAATTCTCTAATATAAAACACTTTGCATAATAATTATACGCATTAAAAAAAAAAGTATATTTATAATATTTCCAAGTTTTTTGAAATATTATGAGAGTTTTAATTATTAATAAAAATTGGCCGACTTTGTTTAAGACTCGTGTTACGTCGCTGTGAGATACATAAGTTAAATATAAAATTTCAACTAGATAGCACAATTGAACATAGACCCTTTTGTGGGGCCCACTTTTTTAGGACTCACAAGTCAAAGACCTCAAAACATTCCATCAAAATTTCGACATGAATCCAATGCTTTCTCTTTCTATATATATTAACATATATATATAGGTAAGAGAAAGTAAAAAAAAATCTGGTGTGACTGGCGCACAGCACACAACTTTCTCTTACCTTCGGTAATCGAAAGTTGTGTTCTGTGCTTGTCACACCAGATTTTTTGTGTCGACATATATTTAGTTCCCGACTGTACGGTACATTCGATTTTCAAAATTTAGAAGTATGACAAAATATTTATATTTTGTTACCATGGCAACCATTTCTCCTATCTTCCCTATGAAATACAAGAGTAAAGTGGTCTTCAGAAGATTTCAATCGCAAAATGAGAATATACATTTGAAAGAGCATCTAAAAAATAATTGATTTTTGAATTTAAAAAAAAATCGTTGGAGCAAATTTTGAGAAAATCGAAAAAAACTGAAAAAGTACATCAGTAAAGTACTAGTACTCTTTGGCCGATTTTGATTAAAAGCTTATTTTTCCGGTCCCGGGGGGTGTTTAACTTAAATATAAAATTTCAACCTCATAGCTCAATTCCTTCATGCTTAAAATTGAACACACACACACCCACCCACCCACACACCCACCCACCCACCCACAGACAGACCATGTCGCGAAAACCACTTATTTGGATTCAGGGGACTTCAAAACGTCCATGTCCATCAAAATCTGACAAAATTACTTTTTCTCTCTATTTATTAATATATATAAAGGTTTGAGAAAGTAAAAATTAGGCAACTAAGTTGCTAACTTTTGTTCCCAATAATAATTTACCGCTTCCTGCGGGCCGATTAACTTCTCGTTTTAATATCTTCTTACACCTATTTACGTCTACAAATTCCCTAAACCTCATTCTAATCCAATGAATAATTCCAGAGATATGAGCAAAAAAAAAAAACTTTTCTTGGGTCCTTATGACCTGAAACGTAAAGATTTGAAGGTAAAGAAAAAAAAATGAAATCTATCTTGAATAAACTCGACTCCGCACAAAAGATCGATAGATGCCTCCTTAGAGTTATATCTTCAAAGAGAGCTATTAAATAAACAGAATTCTCGATTTAGTTCAATGAAATGGATATATAAATAAAAGCAAGGTGTGAACGGAGTATCCACTTTAATATATTAAAGTGAGACAGACTCACTCACCCTTGACCAAAAATTCCTCTTCTTTTATACTTAACCTCTTCTACCAAGAAAGCAATTTGTCATGAAATTGCATTCATTCATTTCATGTCTTAAGTTTTGGGTTTTGAAATTCTCAGCTAAGCAAATTCAGCCCTTTAACATCTATCTCTCCATCATTATACAATACAAACAAATAATGCTTAATAAACTAAAACCATGAGTATATATACTTAGAGAGAGAGAGAGAGAGATGTTTAATAATATTAGTCTTGTAGTATTATTAATAATACAAGAATTTACTAAAATGTTAATCTCAGCGATTTTGAGATTAATATCTCTATTTCTTGAATTACTTTAAATATATGTTTTATGGAATTAAACTTACCGCGCTCGCCCCCTGTACAGGGGGCGGTCCTCCCCTTTTCTTGATTATGAAAAAAAATTATTATTACTATTCCAATCCAGTGCATACTCAAGGATTTAGAGAATACATAAATATTTCTCTATACATTTCCTATGGGAGAAATTGTAACTTTAGGAATTAAAAACTTATAGGAATTTCGGAAGGAAAATAATTTTCCTGTAATCCTTAAGCACAAAAAATTTGGTTTAGAAATTCCACTGGGAAGTTGCATAAATAGAGCGTGACAGATGGACAGACAGACAGATGGACATTAGTGAATTAAATAGACTCGGATAAATTTTTTTTTTTAATTTAAGGTCTTTTCGGCATCTGAGGCATTTTAGACCCTGTCAATTGATTGTTATCCAATTCAATTTAACTAAATGTTTTTATCTAGGACGAGATCCGAATCCTTATGACCTTTGACACCAGAAATTAATACTCTGTCTCAGCGGTTCCCATCCCGTGGGCCGCAGCCCAGTTGAGGGCCTTGGGCTGATTGAAACTGGATCGCGGACGTTTAAGAAAAGATAAAAATTATATATATACTGTACATATACAGCGTGTTTCAAAAAGGACTTTATAACTTTGAAAATTCATATAAATTTATCCCAATGGAGACCCAATTGGTCTTACATTAAAATTTCTAGTCGGGTCCCTTAGAATAGATTTTGTGAAGCTTAATCTAATGTACATTTTATCTCACAAAATTCAGTATTTATCAAGAATTATTTCTGTCCTAATTGAAAATTCCTCAAATTTTTTGGCCCCCCGCAACCAGGTCTTACATTATAATACAAACTCGCCATCCTTTATGCTTGCTATATTAAATAAAATTCCCACCAATTTTCTTGTTTATTATTAGTCTATCACATAGATTAATAATTTATATCGCTAATTGCTCTGAAATTGATTTTTTTTTTATAAATTATTTAAAAAAAAATTTCAAACAAAACTAAAAATAGAATTATTCTAATTGATAACGAATCGATCTTTTGAAAATAAAATTTTAAATGTTTTCATTTTAATTAAAATTTTATATCTACAGTATAAGTTAGATATTTCAACGAATTTCTTTTATTTAGCTCAAATAAAAATTTTAATAAATCAAATAATAATTTTCTTAAAAACTTAAGAATTGTTTAATTAAGAGAAAATTTTAAAAAATCTGGTGTGACTGACGCACAGCACACAACTTTCTCTTACCTTCGGTAATCGAAAGTTGTGTACTGTGCTTGTCACACCAGATTTTTTGTGTCGACATGTATTTAGTTTCCGACAGTACGGTTCATTCGATTTTTAAGCTGTAGAATTTATAAGTATGGCAAAATATTTATATTTTGTTACCATGGCAACCATTTCTCCTATCTTTTCTATGGAGTACAAGAGTATAGTGGTCTTCAGAAGATTTCAATGCCAAAATGAGAATATACATTTTAATGAGAATCTAAAAAAAAATAATTGATTTTTGAATTTAAAAAAAAAATCGTTGGAGCGAATTTAGAGAAAATCGAAAAAAAAACTGAAAAAATACATCAGTAAAGTACTAGTACTCTTTGGTCGATTTTGTTCAAAAGCTTCGTGCCATGTCCTATGGGGGTGCCTAACTTAAATATAAAATTTCAACCTCCTAGCTCTTTTCGTTCTTGAGATATTTTGTTCACAGACACACAGACAGACAATGTCGCGAAAACCACATTTTTGGATTCAAGGGACCTCAAAACGTGTATATCCATCAAAATCTCGACATCGAATTTTTGACATGAATCCAATACTTTCTCTCTCTATATATTAACATATATATAGAAGTAAGAGAAAGTAAAAAAAATATGTATATTATTGGATTCAAATAATGATTTTGATGAATAGGGAAAATATTGTATGAATTTGTCAAATAATCGAATTTAACCGAATGAATGGCACTTGTCATAAATGTGAATGATCCATGGCCTTTTCTATTTTTTCAACCTCGCCATTGTTCCAAGAATCATTCTCAACTGCAATTGCAATAGGTACAACATTAAAAATGAGGTTGTTTAGCTTTTCAGTATATCTATTGTATTTTCTTTTTATTAGAATACTATATAATTTACTTCAGCTGGTCCCCTAAAATCCTGACCTCTACCAAACAGGGGTGAAGATATATAGATTACTATTTTCACACTTGTGTCTGTCTGTCTGGATGTATGTAGAGGATTTCGAGAACAATTTGGAACTTCTCGATGAGGAGTATCGGAAAGTTTGTTCCCTTATCGTTTCTTTATGTATATGGGAGTTGGTTAATTGATCCGCTTGTGCCAGTAAATAATTGAATACCGGTATCTATTTATAAAATTCGCTTATGTCCGTTTGTCTGTGTATCAAACTCTAATTGGGCAACTTCCCGTAATTTCGAAACCAAATTTTATATAGCCTCCTTCTAGGTATTACAGGAAAATTATTTTTCGTACCAAATTTCCTATAACTTTTTGAGTTATTTATTGCTGGAGTTACGATTTCTCCCATAGGAAATGTATAGGAATTATGTATTCTTTGCATTTATGTATTCTATGAATGTAAACAAACCCTTAAGCAGACACTGGATTATAATAATAATAACAATAATTTCGCGTTTGAAAAGAACAAGTACGGGAGCAGCAAATAAAAGAAAGCCTTTGTTTGCCAAAATGAGACGTTTCGGACATTTTATAATCTAATTCAGGCAAATGTTGTCATTGGTTTTGTGGCACAAAAATCCGTGTATATATATATTTTATAAAAGGGCAAGTATTTAAGCCAACGTGATGTTTTTTATAGCAGAGACTTTTTTTTTTGGATAGCACAGTGCTTTGATAAGTTTCGGTTCCATTTAAAACCATCTTCAAGGAAATATAAATATTGCTAACTAGCGTAGAAACAGTAGAAGTAATGAAAGAACATTTCTTCTCCCATGACCCCACACGTTTGCTTTTTTTTTTAAAGGAAATTACACTATGTCTTTTCTTTCTTCATTAAACTCCATCCTCCGATACAGTAGTGAATAATTCACCTGGATAAGGTTACCGGGCGAATAAACCTCAATGCCCAAAGGCGGCCGTCCCCTCCCCCACCCTCCCACCCTCCACCTCAAGTAAAGTCCCTAACATCGAATTGCACATCAACAGAGTGCAGTTAATATTTGACGGTCCGGTGAACCGAATGTCGTCTAAATACCAAAATACTCGTAACCAATGCTCACCAAGGAATTGACCGTGTTCAGGATTAAATAGGGTCCATGTCCTGAGGCTCTTGGCTTGTCGTAAATGCTTCCATTAGTGGACATCATCTACACACCTCCCCACCCCTCTCCCCTCCTCCAACACTCATACAACATCCTATTTAAATTACAATAATAGATACCCTATTATTAACGACTTAGAAACAAGAGAGTAATAATAAAAATATGGTGTGACTGGTCATAAGCATACAACTTTCTTGTAAGTTGCGTTCTGTGCTTGCCACACCATTTATTTTTATATTTTGTTAGCATGGACTCCTATGAAGTACAACAGTAAAAATTGTTGAGAGCAAAATGAAAATATACATTTTAAAGAACATCTAAAAAATAATTGACTTTATGAATTTTAATCAAAATCGTTTGAGAAAATCGCAAAAAAGTACATCAGTGAAGTACTTGTACTTTTTGTTTAAATGTTTATTTTCACGCCTTAGTTACCTAACTTGAATTTATATTTAATTTTAATCTTGTAGCTCATTTCTTTCATATTTTAAATACAGTCCACTTTTGACATCGAATTTTTTTTACGTTTGATTTTGATTTTTTTTTTAACCTCACAACAGGAAATAACTAGAATTACAGAAAAATTGAGGAAACGTTGACAATAATTGAAAATTTTCACGGCAAGCGGGATTTGAACTTGAGTTGTGTATCAACTCTAAAGTTTATCTGATCATGAGCCTCCTATTTTAATTTGATAAAAAATTTGAAAAAAAAGTATTTCATTTTTTTTTTATTTGATGGCCAGGATTAATTTGACGAATTCATTTTCCTAGAGGCGGATCCCCGCTATTTCTTATGAAAATAAAATTATTATTAAGTAAAAATGTTTCATGGAAAACCTACATCACTTTCCCTCCAAACTAAAAATTATTATTATTCCAATCCAGTGCCTGCTTGAGAATTTGTTTACATTCATAGAATACATAAATGCAAAGAATACATATCCTTATAAATTTCCTATGGGAGAAATCGTAACTTCAGAAATTAATAACTCAAGAAGTTAATAGGAATTTCAAAATTAATTTTCCTGTAATGCCTAGAAATTCTTCTTTAGGCATATAAAATTTGGTTTAAAAATTACGGAAAGGTCTCCAAATAAAGAGACAAACGGACATTAGCGAATTTTATATATATACTGTAGATTAAGAGGATTTTGTAGTTTTTGTATTTTTTTATATTCAGGGAGAAAAATAATCAGGAATGACTACTTACACCATCTCGTTTACTCTACAACTGCGTGGATATCTGACATCTGTATCAACCTTTGGAGTAAATACGACCATTTTGCGGGACCCACTTTTTTGAGCCTCAAAACGTAATTTCTCGACATCGACTTTTTGACATGAATCCAATACTTTCTCTCTCTCTATATATATATATGAATAAACGAAAGTAATAATTTTAATATTTTCATATCAATTATTTGATTTTATTCCCTTAATAATGTAAATCAAATTGATTAAGGAAATAAATTTTGTTGAAATAAAATGAAAACAATTTCAAAGTTGGATTTAATTTCGGCCCATTAATTATAGAATATATAATTATAAACTTCTCTTTAATAAAGAAAGAAGGAATATTTTGATTTTATGACAGGTAACCCCCCCCCCCCCCCCTTCACAATATTCTTTTCATTCAAAGCTTTTGTTCAAAATAAATATATTGTTCTATTGAAAAAAAAGTATTGCATTTTTTTTTTTATTTGATGGCCAGGATTAATTTGACGAATTCATTTTTCATAGAATTCATTAAATAATCAAAAACCACCCTTCATTGAATCGAAATTTCCATATTATAAAAAAAAAAAAAAAACGATCAATGCTTAAAAAAAAAATTTTCCTTTGGGAGTTTTTTTTATATTTATTATAAATTAGAGCGTTGACAAGAAAATGAAAATCGAATTTTGTTGGGGGATGGGGTGATGTCCATATGTAATGGGGAAGGGTTGGTAACCTGGAATGCAAGTTGAAGGCTCCAATAAACAGTGGAATGCTTAGTACTTGGTTCAAGAACGCTTTATTTCTCTTTTGTGTGTGTGACATCAACAACCAACAAAATAATAAATAAATACTTGTGCTAAATAATTTTTTATATGTGTCTACTGTCGTGTAAGATGAAGAAAATGTTGTGGCTTAGCGACCGGCACCGACACCAAAAGCTCCCCCTGGAGCCTCAGCCTGCTGGCTCGGGTCCGCCTGCGGCGGACCCTCGCTTTTTCTTATGAAAATAAAATTATTATTATTCCAATCCAGTGCCTGCTTGATTTACATTCATAGAATACATAAATGCAAAGAATACATAAATCTCCTATGGGAGAAATCGTAACTTCAGAAATTAATAACTCAAAAAGTTAATAGGAATTTCGGGACAAAATTAATTTTCCTGTAATGTCTAGAAGTTCCTCTTTAAGCATATAAAATTTGGTTTCAAAATTACGGAAAGGTCTCCAAATAAAGAGACAAACCGACATTAGCGAATTATATATATAGATTAAGAGGATTTTGTAATTTTTGTATTCTATGAATACTTAAAAGTGAAAGATATGACATTTTCCCACATAAGTTTAATAGGAAAGAGGATGCAGCCAAATAATTGAGCCTCTATTCAGTAATGAACACTCTTTATTAGGACGTTTCGGCTGGGATCAACCCTGCCATCTTCAGCCTTCAAAGAGCATATTTAAATTTTATATACGGTATATAAATAGAGTTGATCCCAGCCGAAACGCCCCAATAAAGAGTGTTCATTACTATATAGAGGCTCAATTATTTGGCTGCATCCTCTTGATTTTAAACATATCAGCTACAGCCACGTTCTATTATTCAATTTTCCCACATAAATCTACACATAAAAAGAACTCATTTTTTTTGTAAAAAAATCTCAAAATTGATGATTTTTGAGTTGTGTCATTTTATCATTTAAGGAACGATATCTCAACAAGTATTAAATGCAAATTTATTCCCAACTATTAAAATTAAACTTGAGATTTTCAAAAAAAAAAAAAAAAAAAAAGAAATTATAAAATTGATAAATTTAATTAATCAACTTCTCGAGTGGAGTTGATGTGACGTCAAAACTGTCAAATGATAAGTAGACTCATAATAATATTATCGAATATCACACGCTCTTGATTAATGTTTATTCATATTCATTTTATTACCGTGATTTCAAATTGCGTTCAATGAATCAATCATTTTTTTCTTTTTTTTTTTTCAATATTATAATTAGATGAAAAAAAAAAATATTTAAGAATATTTTTTTCGACTTAGCTCATTCAGCTAGTTCCACGTATAAATGCAAAGATTTATTCTATAGTTCGTTAGGTTTCTAAAAATCATTTCTTCCTTGTTATAAGTTAATTATTAATATGAGCTCTACTGCCGAAAAGGGAACAAAGCGCCTAAAAGTTAGGCAACCGAAAGTGTTTTTACCAGACTTTGTTTTGTTCAAAATTTCGTTAATACTTAACAGATTTTAACGAATGAATGAATTTTAGAAAACTAAGGAACTATAGAATATATGTAATTTGCATTCAGGGATGGAAAAAATTGTATTAAGGGTGTCCAAAGTTAAAAAAAAAACAAAAAAATTTTTAGCCGTGTTTTCACTAAATCGCCTCCGATTGGGCTGAAACTTAATATTTCTATGTATTCCAACTATCTGCATATAATAACGGCTTAAAAAAACCGAACAAATTCATAAGACCAGATTTTCTATTAATATTTAATTTTCTTTATATTTCTAAAACTAGAGGTGATGAAAAAAAAATTGATGGTATTTTTGGCTACCCAGAAAGAGCCTTAAATACCGTTTTTTTGGTTGCCCTGTGAATTAATATAAAATTAATATAACCCAATTAAATCTGATCATTTTCTGAATTGAGACAAGAAAAAACAATTCTGACCTCCTCCGCTGGCGTGTTTTTAATTTTATATATATATAATTGCTGAGTGTCCGTCTGTCCGTCAGTCTGTCACGCTCTACTTGACCAACTTCTGAATTTTGAAACGAAATTTTCCAGTCTTATAAAGGACATTATGTAGAGTCAAGGAAAAATACCTGGGTCCCGAAATTCCTATAGCTTTTTGAGTTGTTAATTCCTAAAGTTGCGATTTCTCCCATAGAAAATGAATAGAGAAATATCTATGTATTCTTATTGTATATTCTATGAATGTAAACAAATCTTCAAACAGGTACTGGATTGGAATACGTATTAATAACAATTTTCTTTTAATAATTAAGAAAAGGCGATGATCCGCCGCAAGCTGGTACGAGTCAGCTGGAGGGGTGTCCAGGGGCAAAGCCCCCCAGTCTAGACGCCAAGAAGGGTAGCACAGCTTCTCATAGTTAAGACAAGGCGAGGGGGGGTCCAGGGGGGAAGCCCACTTGGCTGGACCCGCCGAAGGCGGGCGCCGTGGCTAGTTAATTACTAAAATTAATAAAAAAAAAAAAAAAATTTCTTATTTTCCAAAGGAAAAATTATCTAAATTTTGTTAATCGTGTACTTGTTAATTTAATCCTCTTTCAAGTAACGTAGGATTTAGCAACTTTGTTAATAAAACAATCCAGAGAATATCTCAAGAAATAGAAAATTTATTGATTATAATTAAACTCCATTTCACTTGATTACTTTCTCTTACCTCTATATGTATAAAGGCAAAATATTGGATAATGAAAATATTGGATTCATGTCGAAAATTCGATGTCGAAATTTTGATGGATATACGTGTTTTGAGGTCACCTTGAGTCCAAAAAATGGTCTGTCTGTTAGTGAACAAAATATCTCAAGAAGGAAAAGAGCTAAGAGATTAAAATTTTATATTTAATTTAGGCACCCAGCTGGCATATGACACGGAGCTTTTGAACAAAATCGGACCGAGAATACTTATACTTTACTGATGCACTTTTTCAGTTTTTTACTATTTTCTCAAAATTTCCTCCAACAAATTTGATTAAAATTCATAAATCAATTATTTTTTTAGATTCTCTTTAAAAATATATAATCTTATTTCCACCTTGAAATTATTTGGTGGATACTTTACTCTTGTTAGTAAAAGAATTCATTCAATTTTCAGTTTAAATTACAACGTTTCGGTCGCTCATTCTGTGACCTTCTTCATGTAAAATTCAGCTAAAATTATAAAGGTTGTTACCACAGATGTAATAACCTCAATTGAATTTAAGATTGAGATGAGTTGTCACAGATGTAACAACCTTTATAATCTTAGATGAATTGTACCTGAAGAAGGCCACAGAATGAGCGGCCGAAACGTTGTAATTTTTACAAATAAACCACAGTTAAACCGAAAATCTAATTCTTTTACTAATGATCACAACTGTGAAAGCCTAATTACCATGGTAACAAAATATGAATATTTTCCCATGTTTATATCCATTTTACATCATATCGGCGGAAACTAAATATCTGGTGGGATAAGCACAGAACACAACTTTAAATTATCGAAGGTAAAAGAAAGTTGTGTGTGACCAGTCACACCAGATTATTTTGTGTCTCTCTCCATTTCCGGATCTCTTGTTTAATTTGGTCTCAATGGTTGCACGTTTCTAAGATGTGTTAGTGGTAGTGACTACTAGGATAGTAGGGATTCTGACCCCCCCCCCTCCCCTCCCCCACCCCCGTCTACACTCCCCCAGTCAGGGGTTCAATCGTGCAGAAGAAAGAACAGGTCATCAAAGTTTTAGCAAACGTTTCACACACTAGAGGAAAAGCGAACTCTTACGTGCCTTTTCTTGCTCCAGAGACACACAGACACACACACACATACACAAAGCAAACAGCTATACTATACCCACCCACCCACCTCAAGATAGTTTTTGTCTTGATTGAATTGAACAGCTTTTCTTAAGCAACCCTTGGAGCACAATAACAGTTTATACCCATAAATGTTTTTCTCTTTTTTTTTTTTTTTCATTTCCATAAGTCTGACTTGTTATTTCTTCTTTAAAATAAAATAAGAATAATTTGATTACTAAAGAGAAGGATGATGAATAAAAGGGAAGTAAATTTAATGTTACTGTTCTCACACCTCACAACTTGCTATTACCATCTGTAATTAAAATTTGTATTCTGTGGTTGTCACACCAGATTTTTTTTGTGCTGACATAGATCTAGTTTCCGCAATATTAAAATTAAAGGATTTTGCGGGACCCACTTTTGATGGACCTCAATTTCCATCAATGCTTCAACATGAAGAAAATACTTTCTCTCTATAACTGTTATAAATATATGGACCCTGTTACACATTAGTGTGTCAAGCGCCACCTACCAAGTTTTGAGAAAATTAACATTAAAATTTTTTGTTTTCATTGGATTATATATAATTTTTTTTTTTTTGTCAATTGTACAAGTAACAATAAATATAAATTTTTTTAGGACACATTTCATAAAAAAATACTATTAATTATAGCATTTGAAACAATATTCCGTGCTTAACTCAATTTTCAGTTGACACACTAATGCATAACAGGGTCCATATATGGACCCTGTTATGCAATGGTGTGTCAAAGACCAAAAAATTCAAAATTGAGTTAAGCACGGAATATTGTTTCAAATGCTTTAATTAATAGTATTTTTTATGAAATATGCCCTAAAAAATTTATATTTAATGTTACTTGCACAATTGACAAGAAAAATTATATAGAATCCAATGTAAACAAAAAACTTTATTGTTGATTTTCTCAAAACTCGATGTTTGGTCTTTGACACACTAATGCATAACAGGGTCCATATATATTGTAGACAGGAATGGGCGTTAATCAAATACATGTATTTGAAATACAAGATATCAATCACAGTTGTAATTGGCAACTTGTAACTCGTTACAACATAAGCAAATACGTTGGCCTACCTTGTATGTCGCTATGTTTTTTTTTTTTTTAGTAATTTGTATCTTAAATTTAAGATATCAAATACTATTTTTTTTTTTTATTTGCAGTTGTATAAAAAGACCATTGTAGAGGGAGCTGAAATAGTTTTAATATTTCATTCTATTTATCGATATAATATTCGTATATGTAATTATCGTGTGGATGCTCTGCTTATCACGTAGAAACAAGCTAGCCTACTGCCAAAACGGAAACCGCTATAGTTCCACTGTCTTAATATTTTTGATAGAATCTGCAAATTTAATTTTTTTTTCTTCGTTAAAACAATTTGGATATTTTCTTCTTAAATCTCTCAACGACTAAATTTTTCTTGGTAAGACCAATTTTATATTATTTATTAAAAAAAAAAAAAAAAAAATAGTTAATATATGTTTTTTAATCAAATTTTGAGAAAATCGAAAAAAGTACATTAGTAGTGAAGTGTACTTCAAACGATTTCAACGAAAAATTTAACTGATTTATTACTTTTTAAATAGCATCTAAAAAATAGTTTGTTTCTGAATTTTAAACAAAATCGTTGAAGCGATTTTTGCGAAAATCGAAAAAAAAACTGAAAAAATACACCAATAAAGTATAAGTATTCTTTGGCCGATTTTGTAAAAATGCTTATTTTCACCCCGTGGGGGGGGGGGGGGGGTTCCTAATTTAAATATAAAATTTCAACCTCGTAGCTCTTTTAGTTCCTGAGATATTTTGTTCACACT
Source organism: Euborellia annulipes (assembly GCA_023213315.1). Lineage (NCBI taxonomy): Eukaryota > Metazoa > Arthropoda > Insecta > Dermaptera > Anisolabididae > Euborellia > Euborellia annulipes. Next base: position 16,421 of record JAKCPI010016273.1, on the reverse strand, counting down.
CACAGACAGACCATGCCGCGAAAACCACTTATTTTGATTTAAGAGACCTTAAAACGTGAAGATCCATCAAAATCTCGACATCAAATTTTTGACATGAGTCCAATACTTTCTCTCTCTATATATATAGGGTAAGCGAAAGTACTCAGAATCAAGTAACTTACACACATCTGTCTGTAGGTAAATGAAAGTAAAAATTGAAATATCAATAAGATTTGTAAGAAACAATCAAAGAAATGAAACATTGAAAGAAAATATCCTCTTCTATTGTGTTTGTTGATTAAATGGATTTAGCATCGCATTTCGATCAAAATCCTATTTATCTCTGGGGTCAGTAGGGAGGTGGCGAGGGTCAGGAGGGGAGAGCAGTTTGTAAATGGTCTGTTTGGAAGGAGTCACAAAGCGTGAAGCTTTGCGAAAGAGATCATTTTAATCTGTATTTTAACATTTATTATCCTATTCTGGTGTGACTAGAAGCAAAGCTTTTAGAAATTTTATATTCTTTAATTTTCACTTTCTCCTACCTATGTATGGGGAATATTTTTACTTTTCGGCCACTTTTGTGGAACGAGGTCGTGTTTTTCTTCAAATTTTAGAATGTTCTAGTACTTTAAAATAAAGATTGTGTGCCAAGCCCTCATAGGACTCCTGGTTCAGAGAAAACGCCATTATAATGCCCAAAAAAGGTAATTTTCGCCCTATTTTCAAATGCCGATATCTCATAGACCAGTCGATCGATATTTATTCAACAAGCGTCATTTATTTTGTAATATCTTCTAGTTCTTAGAATAAAATTTACAAAGCTCCAAGTATTAAGGCCCCATTTTGGGGACCGATTAAGTGCGAAGATAAATTTGTCCAATTTCAAATGACTGCCAAAATTGCACCAAATCACGATAGATACGTTTTTTTTTTCATTACCTTACTACAAAATTCTAAAATTTGGGGAAAATCCACGAACCCTCCCACAAAAGTGGTCGAAAACTAAATAGATTCCTAATATCTATATATATATATATAAAGAAGAAACGTTTGTTTGTATGTATCCTAATCGTCTTCTGATTGGCTAGCCACCAGAAGCCAGATAATTTTTGTTGCTTCTGATTGGCTAGCCACACGAGTCAGATGCTTTTTGTGGGATATTTGAAACAGATTCCATAGACTTTTTTATTTCTCTTACCTATGTATATATGTAATATATATATAGAGAGAAAGTATTGATTCATGTCAAAAATTCGATGTCGAGATTTTGATGGATCTTCACGTTTTGAGGTCCCCTGAATCCAAAAAAGTGGTTTTCGCGACATGGTCTGTCTGTGGGTGGGTGGGTGGGTGGGTGGGTGGGTGGGTGGGTGTGTGTGTGTGTGGGTGTGTGTTCAATTTTAAGGATGAAGGAATTGAGCTACGAGGTTGAAATTTTATATTTAAGTTAAACACCCCCCGGGACCGGAAAAATAAGCTTTTAATCAAAATCGGCCAAAGAGTGCTAGTACTTTACTGATGTACTTTTTCAGTTTTTTTCGATTTTCTCAAAATTTGCTCCAACGATTTTTTTTTTAATTCAAAAATCAATTATTTTTTAGATGCTCTTTCAAATGTATATTCTCATTTTGCAATTGAAATCTTCTGAAGACCACTTTACTCTTGTATTTCATAGGGAAGATAGGAGAAATGGTTGCCATGGTAACAAAATATAAATATTTTGCCATACTTATAAATTTTACATCTGAATTCATATGTTCCGTACTGTCGGGAACTAAATACATGTCGACACAAAAAATCTGGTGTGACAAGCACAGAACACAACTTTCGATTACCGAAGGTAAGAGAAAGTTGTGTGCTGTGGAGTCACACCAGATTTTTTAATTAATAGTAAATCATTTCAAATACTTTATTCTAATGTGAAAATAAATCCTAGTCTGTTAAGGGTCGGTTGCCTCACATTAGTCAACTAGCAAACTTATCTGAGAGATAGCAAACAAGAACACGCTTGACCTTCGAGTTGAAAAAAATGAGTTTTTTCACATATCATTAGCAATCTGAGGTATAAGGAAAGTTTTGTGAAGTTAGCAGTCTTTAAAAATTAAAATAATTAATTAAAGCTAATGAACAAAAAAATTTCTAAAAAAATGAATAAACATGGCTTGTGTTTCTAATTTCAATTCTTAGGTAGTTAATTACGACCTGGGCTCTTATTTAATCATATGATTAGCTTAACTAGAAGAGAAAAGACTCGAAAGTCATAGACAACTAGCTTATCTCGAGGTTAGCTAGTTAGTTAGAACTGAAGCAACCGGCAGACTTGGTCCTTTCATTGAGCAGCTTCATTTAAATGGTTTCATTTTTACTTTCTCTTACCTATGTATATATGTAATATATATATAGAGAGAAAGTATTGGTTTCATGTCAAAAATTCGATGTCGAGATTTTGATGGATCTTCACGTTTTGGGTCCCCTGAATCCAAAAAAGTGGTTTTGCGACTGGTGTCTGTGTGGGGTGGGTGGGTGGGTGTGTGTGTGTGTGGTGGGTGTGTGTGTTTCAATTTTAGCATGAAGGAATTGAGCTAGGAGATTGAAATTTTATATTTAAGTTAAATACCTCCTGGGACCGGAAAATGCTTTTAATCAAAACGGCCAAAGAGATAGTACTTTACTGATGTACTTTTTCGTTTTTTGATTTTCTCAAAATTCGCTCTAACGATTTTGATTAAAATTCAAAAATCAATTATTTTTTAGATGCTCTTTCAAATGTATATTCTGTTTTGCCCTCAAAATTGTTTGAGACCACTTTACTCTTGCACTCCATAGAAAAGATAGGAGAAAGGTTGCCATGGTAACAAAAATAAATATTTTCCCATACTTAAAATTTACATCTGAATTCAAAATCCCCTACTGCCGGGAACTAAACAGTCGACACAAAAACTGGTGGACAGCACGACACAACTTCGATTACCGAAGGAAGGGTGTGGCTGGGACATTTTTTCTGCAACATTCATGAAATATTTTCATTTAACAAAACTCTTAATTTATTAAGTCCCTATATATTAATCAACAAATAAACGATGATTTTGTTATTGAAGGCTGTCGTTTTAACTTTTATTAAAAAATACATGTAAGTATAGTTGATACACCCTGTGAAAAGTTAAGGGTGACAAAGACCATCGTGCAAAAATTATGAGTAAAACTACTGATCATATCCTGAGACGCCGCCCGCCAGGGCCAAGCAGAGAATGGTGCGGCGAAGCGGAATATCTATATAATATAGTATTAGATTCATGTCAAAAATTTGCTGTCGAATTTTTGATGTAACATGTTTTGAGATCCGATAAGTCCAAAAAAGTCCAAAAATGGTCTTTTTGTGACCAAAATAAAGTATGAAGGAAATGAGCTACCAAGTTGGAATTTTATATTTAAGTTTATCACCCCACTAGGACGTGATATGAAGCTTTTGAACAAAATCGACTAAAATGTACTAGTACTTTACTGATGTACTTTTTCAGTTTTTTTTTCTATTTTCTCAAAATTTCTAACGATTTTGATTAAAATTCATAAATAGATGCTCTTTAAAATGTATATTCTCATTTTGCCATTGAAATTGTTTGAAGTATACTTTACTCATGTACTTAATGGTAAGTCTAAATGTTCTGTTCTAAAATTCTGTTTACATCTTGAATTCTAATATTTCGACAGAAACTAAATATAATTGACACAAATCTGGTATGACAAGCAAAGAATACAACTTCCACTTATGCGACCAGTCTAAAAGTAAATTTTCGAGTGAAATTTTATAATCTTTTCAATAGCTTTATTATTTCCATATCGCTAGTTTTTTTTTTTTTTTTTTTTTAATATGAAAAATTTTTACAAACATATTAGATTTAAATATCATAAAATAAAACGCGGAAAAATAATAAACATGTCCATTTTGCATGATATACTTGCCACGCATTCATTTATCGATGTAAATATGAGAGCAATATTTTGTAGCCTGATAAATATATTTCGCCAGAAGCGAAAAAGGGTTGATGTGAAGTGGGCTATGAGGAGGGGCGGGGAGGTGGAGAGCATGACCATGGAAAGGGGGTGGAGGGAAATCGCCAACCGCGTAGCTGCAAGGTGATTAATGTAAAAACTTGCCAACATTGGAAATTACTCCACAGGAATCGCTATTTCGGTTTCCCACACGGCTATGTATGTCACCCGATGTCACACGCCAAAAAAAAAAAAAAGAAATACGTTTAGCACGAGACCTGCACGCTAAATAACATTAAAACCCATTTTATATAATTTTATATTTCAAAGCTTTCGTTAACAAGATGTTAAAACCTTGGCCCCTTAGGCTCGGTTAATTAAAACCCCATGTTGCACACACACACACACCCACCACCCTAAAATGTTTAATCATAAATTAAATTGTATTTCACCCTGCAGGCTGTGAAAGAAAACTTATCTGAATCGCAAAAAAAAAAATCATATAAAAGGCAAATTATGTTCGGAAAAAAATACATTTAATCATGAGAAATGTATTCAAATTTATGAATTATTTTATTAGATTTCTCTTACCTATATACAGTATGTATATATAGAGAAAGTATTGGATTCATGTCAAAAATTCCATGTCGAGCTTTTGAGGTCCTTTGAGTCCAAAAAATGGTCTCCTCTTCCTATATGTGTATGTGGGTGTGTTTGTTCAATTTAAAGCATGAAGTAAGATACGAGGCTGACATTTTATATCTATTTAAGTTAGGTATTCCCCTGATGAACAAAATCGGCCAGAGTCGACATAAAAATTCTGGTGTGACAAACATAGAACATAACTTTCAATAACCGAATCAGTTCTTAATTATTTTCAATTTCTATTAAATTTTCATATAAAATATTTAACTTCCTTTTTTTTTTTTAGTTTTTATTTTAATTAATTTATAAAAGGATATAAAAGAAAAAAAACAAGAAAGGACATATTTTTATAACATAAAATTTACTTAGGCTTAAGTTTCTTGTATTTCTCTTATGAGAGTTTTATGATTGATTATTTTTCAAATAAAATTAAAAAATTATTTATAAATATATATTTGTCAATAATGGAAAAATTTTTAAGTTTAATGAATATATACATAAGGTCGAAACGTCGTAAAAGAATGCACCCTTAGTAAATCAATGAAAAAAAGCCTCTGCATTGAATGAATGAAGAAATTCCTTCAACTTCAGAATCACTTAAAAAAGATAAATAAAAGGTCCGGCAGCCTGGGGCAATGAACAGCACGCCTATGCCCCGAAAGGCTGGAGGTCCTGGGTTCGATTACCAGGGTCCATTGGCCTCGCCATTAAATAACACTCACAGCTTTTTTTTTAATATATAAAATTTCGTTTCGAAGCTGCCTAAACAGACAGACAGCGAATTTTATTAAACAGTCAATTCCGTCATAGCCGTGGCATTCCCTCTATACTAGAGACAAGAAGATCAAGAATTCATAAATTCATATTTTTACTTTCCCTATATATAGAGAGAAAGATTGGATTTATGCCAAAAATTGGATGTCGAGATGTTGAGTCCGAAAAAGTGGGTCCCGCAAAATGGTCTGTCTGTGTATGTCTGTGTCACACCAGAACACAACATTCTCTTATAGGTAAGATAAAGTTGTGTGCTGTGTCACACCAGATTTTTATATTGAATTGGACTCTGATTTATATTAAATAACCAAAACGGAATTTTTACATTAACTAGACAATTGATTTTCAAAAAAAAAAAAAAAAATTTTACATGAAAATAGAGCACTTTAGTAAAATTTACAAATGGAAAGCCAGCAGCAGCAGCAACCAGTTCGTGATCGTATTTTAATATATCGACTGGGGGGGATGAGGTCAGGTAGGAGCGAGAGAGCGAGAGAACGCCGGAGGGAAATCGCACCCTGAATTGAAGAGTGTGGTCCTTTATATACGAACATACAAATATATATAGGATATTGAGAATCGAGTTGAAAAAACCAGATGATCGGATCTCAATTGAATTCATTCGACTTCAACATGGAATTTCGTTTTAAATTATACATTATTTGAAGAGAAAAATACGTCAGAATCATTTTAATGTGCCATATATATATATACATAATATCAATTTAAAGTAAATAATAATAAAAAGCTTCTTTAAAGAGAGAGAGAAAAATTGATTTAAAAAGAAAAAGAATACCTGAATCACTGGGGAAATTGAAAAAAGAAAAAGTTGAGTGGCTTTAATTAAATTAATATTTTCTTTTGACGTTAGAAATCTATATATGTCAATACATAGAGAGAAAATATTGGATTCATGTCGATGTCAAGATTTTGGGGTCCCCTGAGTCCAAAATTAATGAATCCAGAAAAATTGTATGTCTGTGATCAAAATAAAGCAAAAAGAGGTTGAAATTTTATTTTGGATACTGAAATTACTGTTTTTTTTTTTTTTTTTTTTTTTTTTTTTTTGATAAACGAAATAAAATTCAAAATATATATTGATGAGGGATCGGATAAGGAGTGAAATCAGCTATTATTAATTATGAGAAAACACAAAATTGCTTCCCGGTGAGTTCAACCCAGGACCTCTAGAGTACAGTTGGAAGCTAGAGAACTCTGATTCCATCAGCTGTGAAAATATATAATGATGAAGCGACTAAGCTGTGAAGTTAGCTATGAAAAAAATAACATTATTAATAGAAAAAAACGAAATTACTTTCCGGTGAGTTCAACCCAGGACCTCTAGAGTACAATCGGGGCATAGAGAATACTGAACCCTTTAACTACGAAAATATATAAAGATGAAGCGATTAAGGTGTGAAGTTAGCTATGAAAAAAATAATCTATTATTAATAGGAAATTGCTTCCCGGTGAGTTCAATCCAGGACCTCTAGAGTACAGTTGGAAGCTAGAGAACACCGAACTCTTCAACTATGAAAATATATAATGATGGAGTGACTATGGTGTGAAATTAGCTATGAAAAAATAACATTATTAATAGGAAAAAACGAAATTACTTTCCGGTGAGTTCAACCCAGGACCTCTAGAGTACAATCGGGGGATAGAGAATACTGAACCCTTTAACTACGAAAATATATAATGATGAAGCGGCTAAGGTGTGAAGAAATAACATTATTAATAGGAAAAAACGAAATTACTTTCCAGTGAGTTCAACCCAGGACTCTCTAGAGTACAGTCGGGGGATAGAGAACTCTGAACACACCAGAGAATATAATAAATCTCTCAGTTTAATTTTTACTTTCTCTTACCTATATACATATATATATTTATTGACAAAGTTCGTCGAATATTCGATATCGAGATTTTGATGGAAATACACGTTTTGAGGGGTTTGTATGGGTTCGCCCCTCCCCCCCCCCTGGTTGGATGCAAAGCCGCGGCTATTAGATTTCTAAAAGATTAGGATGCAATTTTTCTGTTGAAACTTTGACCTGAACGGTGAGAAAAATGCGATAAAAATACTCTTTTATATTAATGGATACTAATGTCTCTCATCATTTATTGTAAATAATTTAGACACTTTAATGGAGAATCCCCACCTCTGCATTTTTCCCTGAAATTTAGATTATTTTAGAAAATTCATGAATATAACCTACAGTAGCCCGCCCACACACACATCTAATTTGTCGAGAAATTATTTTAACATACAGATTTATTTATGATTAACGCTGTAAATAACTTCTAAAATAATCTCTATTTGACAAAGCCATAAATAGAAGAATTGTTAATGTACAATTTATTTTTAGAGATGGTTAGAATCTATATTTATTTAATAAAACGCTACTTGTCTTGATTTAGAAAACAAAAAAAAAGCAGCCTACGTGTAAAGACCTAATAGGGCATTTGCAAGTCCTGAGAAAGGGTTCGTTCCTTTGGGGAAGAAAGAAAAAGAGGGTGGGAGTTAATGATGATTCTCAGGGGCGCTCAACATTCCATGACCTGCTACTAGCGAAAAATTATGCAAAGTGTTTGCCACCCTGGACTTTTTTTTTCTCTCTCCCTCTCGTTTTTTTTTCTTCTTCACCCTTTATCTTCTAATAATATTAACTTGTATCTTTTCTTTTTCTTCTATTTATTATCTATAAAGAAGCCAGGTGGCCTTTGATATATTAAGAAGATAGACAAGGTTGCATAATTTAATCATAAATTTTATTTATAAATCTTTGACTAAATTAAAAATTTTATGCTTATTAGCATCTCACTGTACTAAGGGAGAGAGGTTATGCAGAGATTCCGGTGTCCGTTTGTCCGTACGCATAAAAATTACGGCCTGAACTAAAGGTCGTAGAAAAATAATAATTACATATACATATTCATAAAAAACTGATTCAGGGAAAAATACTTCCGGTTTTTGAGTTATTAATTCCTAAAGTTACGATTTTCTCCTATAGGAAATGTATAGAGAAATATTTATGTATTCTTTGCATTGATGTATTCTATGAATGTAAACAAATCCTCATGCAGGCACTGGATTGGAATATAGGCATTAACGCTAAAATTAATTTTCATCGTCAATTTCATTCTTCCTTTCGCCCCAAACCTTCAAATATATCTTCGATTGTTAGATCCCACAGTTGACTCTCTTCCCCCATTCTTAGATAGTAAGCTGCCCGCTTTCGGCTTTGCCCTCCTGGACCTCCCGCTAGCTGGCTCGGGCCCGCCTGAGACGGACCCTTAATTATGAGAAGAAAACTATTGTTATTATTATTATTCCAATCCTGTGCTTGCTTTACGATTTGTTAACGTTTATAGAATACATAAATGCAAAGAATACATTAAAAAAAGACATTTCCTATGGGAGAAATCGTAAGTCGACTTTAGGAATTAATAACTCAAAAAGTTATCTAGACGAAAATAATTTTTTTATAATCTCTAGAATGTACTTTTTAAGGGTATAAAATTTATTTTCAAAATTCGAACGGGAAGTTGGTCAAACAGAGCGGGGCTTTCTGTATGAACTTGATAATAATGGTTATCGTAGGTCTTTGTACGTACCTTATAATAATAATAATAATAATAATATTTTTAAGAAAATTCTAACTAGTAGTTTATTTCTTGGACAGGTTTAACGGATGGTATGTATATATAATCAAAAAATTATTAAAATTTTAATAATTTATTAGTTCTTGACAGATGCATAACTGTTTCGGCACAACTCAACAGCCATCTTCAGAACATAAAACTAGGAACCGACCGAATATTCGGTTTCGGTTACGGTTTCGGCCAGTTTCGGCCAAAAATCATGGTTTCGGCCGTAGTTTCGGTTTCGGCCAAAAAGTGGCCGAACCTTTCGGCCGGCCGAAACCAGAGTCTGAAAAAATGGGATGAGACTCGCATCCAAAAAAAAAAAAAAAAGGTCAAATAATTTGCACTTGAGGGAGAAAAAAATTTTAGTCTCCCTAAAAAAAATTAGGTGTTAGCTGTGTCTTCTACACAGCCGGTGGCTTTTTAACGTGACAACGTCTTTTGCTTGACTTCAACAAAAATTTTTTTTCTCTTACCTTGCACCCCTCTCCTCCTCTCCTCTTTCTTCAAGGATATTGAGGAGAAAGGACCCCTTGGTGTGCCACTGGGGGGAACGTGACGGACCAAAGGGAATTTTGTAAAAAATGTAAAAAATGTGCTTCGCTTACACTGTAGTTTTTTTAGACTACAGTGGCTGAAATAAATTTAAATAGTTTTTAGGGGGATCAAACAATTATTATAGATAATGCAACTCAGCTCGATTAGGAGAGTTATCGCTTCATGCCTGGCGGAGATGATCTTATGAAAATAAATTGAGATATCGTTTATTAAAAAAAAAAAATGCTATACAAAAGAAGATATGCGACCAGGGTCCACGGCACAGCACTGAGGAAACCTGAAAGAAATTTGATTAAAGGGGAACATACAGAAAAACTGAACTGTTTGGGTTTAGAAGAAAATGAATTTAATTAACGAAAGGTTCGCCTCTTCTCGGATTTCATTTAATATAGCAAATAATAATAAGTAAATTAAAATACTCTATTATATTTCTTTTTTGTATTATATAAAAATAATTATTTGGTTTTACTAGATTTTTATATATTTTATTTTTATTATTGGTTTCTTATTATTTAAGAAAATATTAAGATCGATCTTTTAAAAAAATATTGATGAATTATTTAAATAAGGTAGGCGCCATACCTGTACACTGCACACAATATATCACAGGGGAGGAGATTTCGGGGACCGGAGTCGCCACAGCATCCCTGATGATACGGAGAAGAATCAAGCGCAGGCGGTAACAGATTTCAGGCGTCTCCTCGCAGGATCTCCTGAAGTTGCCGGCTCGATAGAGAGAGCTCAGGCAAAAATCTCACTGGTTCATAATGCAGTGAGCATGGATTCAACATCCACCATGGACCAGAAGAATATTGATGATCGGGTCCAAGTTTAATAAGGACATTGAGATGGTTTTGGGGAGCACGATGCGCTCACCTCAGTGGTTCAATGCGAATTAAATTAGCCTGGCCGTGTGTTGGCTTCCAGGGCTCATGTCCAATTAATTAATAATTTAAATTATTTATTTATTTCAAATAAAAAATAATTAAATTCAATAATCACAATTTCAATTTTACTCTTAATATTAATATTTATTCAATTAACATTTTAATTTCATTATTAACAAAAATTATTAAAATATTTAATACATACAAAAATCATAATAGATTAAGATGCGAATCTTTCTTAAAAAAATAATGAAAAAGGGGAGAAATTATTTATTCCCTCATAACCTATATTGAAATATAAAGAGAGAAAGTATTGTTTTTATTTTTTTTACTAGTAGTTTGTTTTCAAAAATAAACATGTTCAAACATTTTCATTGAAACAATATATGACAGGTGTGGCCAAACTTTTATCCATTAAGGACGACATATGCTTAAAAAATGAGGTTTTTCGAAAAAAAAAAATAATTTTGGAGTTAATTACTCGGGATTTTTTTTATTTGTTCTATTAGAAGTTATCTTTCTGCTCTAAATGACATCTCATTTAGTCTGATCTGATTAGCCGTTCGGAATCTACAGGGGTTTGAAATTTCGAAAAACGAAATCCCGCCGAGTGCACTCATGCGGTAAAATGACGTCAAATCAAAAAAAGAAAAAAAGCCCTGGGGGTATTGAACCACTCTTTCTAAAACTATATTTAGATTTAATGTAGCTTTTATGGTCAAGTCGCTAGGCGTTTCACAATTAGAGCTATTTTTATTATTAAATGCTTTTATTTAACTTACTCTTTCAAGGTCACCAACTTTATGGCTTTGTTAAGGACACTTCCCGATGAGCTAGAGGTGTGAAATTTGATATTTAAGAGTCATTTTTGATGACGCAAATTGTGAGTTTGGTTTTACCAAAATGGACCAAACTAATGTGGTACTTTATTTGAAACCCTTCGTGAATTAATGTAATTTCAAAAGACTTCCCGATGGGCTAGAGGTGTGAAATGTAATACTTAAGAGTCATTTTTGATGACGCCACTATATGGTGGTTTTGATCAAAATAGACCAAACTAATGTGGTACTTTATTTGAAACCCTTCGTGAATTAATGTAATTTCAAAAGACTTCCCGATGGGCTAGAGGTGTGAAATGTAATACTTAAGAGTCATTTCTGATGACGCCACTATATGGTGGTTTTGATCAAAATAGACCAAACTAATGAGGTACTTTATTTGAAACCCTTCGCGAATTAATGTAATTTCAAAGACTTCCCGATGGGCTAGAGGTGTGAAATGTAATACTTAAGAGTCATTTTTGATGACGCCACTATATGGTGGTTTTGATCAAAATAGACCAAACTAATGTGGTACTTTATTTGAAACCCTTCGCGAATTAATGTAATTTCAAAAGACTTCCCGATGGGCTAGAGGTGTGAAATGTAATACTTAAGAGTCATTTTTGATGACGCCACTATATGGTGGTTTTGATCAAAATAGACCAAACTAATGTGGTACTTTATTTGAAACCCTTCGCGAATTAATGTAATTTCAAAAGACTTCCCGATGGGCTAGAGGTGTGAAATGTAATACTTAAGAGTCATTTTTGATGACGCCACTATATGGTGGTTTTGATCAAAATAGACCAAACTAATGTGGTACTTTATTTGAAGCCTCACGCAAATAAGGCCCTATTAACTATAGTTTTGAATTTTGATATTTACGAGTCATTTTTTTATGATAATGCATAATTTTTCAATTGAACCAAATCAATACAGGCCAAACTAATGTGGTACTTTATCATATTGATGATTTTTGATAAGACTAAAAGACTAAAAAGCTTAAAATAAAAATAAAATAAAAAAAGATTTAAAAAAAAATGCTTTTATTTAAATTGAACTAAAAAGAGAGAAATAAGAAAGAAATAATTTAATTGTTCTTGTTAAAATTTTTTAATATTTATGACTTAAAATAAAAGCGTGGGGCGCGAGCCTCGGAATCACTTCGAAGCGCCCCACGCTTTTATTTTAAGTCATAAATATTAAAAAAAATTTTAACAAGAACAATTAAATTACTTTCTTATTTCTCTCTTTTTTAGTTCAATTTAAATAAAAGCATTTTTTTAAAAATCTTTTTTTTATTTTATTTTTTTCGATATTTTTTTGCCTAAAAAATGAGGTTTTTTGAAGAAAAAACCAATTTTGGAGTTAATTACTCGGGATTTTTTATATATTCAATTAAAGGTTTTTCTTTCTGCACCAAATGACATCCCATTTAGTCTGATCTGATTAGCCGTTCAGAATCTATAGGGGTTTAAACTTTCAAATTAGAATTTACCGCAGCGCGGTAAAATAAAATGATAGGAAAAAAATAAATGGTGAAATCTTTAGCTGAAAACTCATTCATTCTAACCGTATATTTCTCATAATTATACATCTTTAAGACAGAGGAGTTATTCAAGCCAATAAACTTTTTCGTGCATGCCCCTCTAACATGCCACTATAGACACATGATTTGTAAGACGTTGTCACGTCAAAAAGGTAAAATGATTTTCACGGGAGGGGAAAAAAATTCAAAAAAAAAAAAGCAAAATGAAAAAAAATTTTTATAGGAAAATACAAGTTTCGGTTTCGGTTGCGGTTTCGGCCGAAACTAAGGTTGAGGCCGAATATTCGGTTTCGGTTTCGGTTTCGGCTGAAAATCTTGTTTCGGTCGGACCCTACAATAAAACAATCCACAGATAATATCTGAATAGAAATATTAAATAAATGTTTAAAAATATATATATAATATCTCATTGTTATAACGCAGTTTTTAAACATTTATTTAATATTTCTATTCAGAAATTATGTGTGGATGTTTTATGTTCTGAAGATGGCTGTTGAGTTGTGCCGAAAGAGTTATGCATCTGTCAAGAACTAATAAATTATTAAAATTTTAATAATTTTTTGATTATATATACATACCATCCGTTAAACCTGTCCAAGAAATAAACTACTAGTTAGAATTTTCTTAATATAATTATTGGACTGCATCCACACTCTTTCATTTTAAAATAATATTTTTAATAAAATTATTCAGTATCATAGACTGCCAATGTGAAACAGAGAACAGATTCACAAAACAATACAATTCCATTATAATCCAAAGCAGTAGGGTAATTAGGTAGAGGCGAAGGGGGGCTGCTCCCCCCCTCCCTCCCCAGGGTCATCAAACTTTTGGCGCCCCTCGTGCTTTCCGGCTTTTTTTTTTGAAACTTCATAATAGATTCATTGTTTATATCACAAATCCGGAGAACAATTACAAAAAAAGCTCGAACAAGATTCCAATACTAAAAAAAAAAACGGTGCCCCATTTGAGCTTCGCCCCTCCGCCCTCAAAAGGCTAGTTACGCCCTTGTTCCAAAGGCAGATATAAAATATAATTTATATCTCCAAATTCACTTACAAATGTATAATTGAACGACCAGGATGTCATGAGCGGCTCATGGACCTTGGAGAGTACTTATGACATCCTGATCCTTAAATTATGCATATGAAAATGAACAACAATCGCCAAGGATTATCAAATTCTTTTTCTTTCCCAGAGTGTCCTTCTCCAGAAGCCCTATCTTTTCAGGGAAGTTCTTAAAGAAGAATAAATTGGGCACTATGCATCCACAGTGTAATATGTTGAGGAATAAATGCAATAAGGAGAGGGAGAATCTATGGAGATGGGAATTACAGCAAGTATGGTTAATCCTTATCCTATTAATGTTAACTATTTTTTGTCTAGAAGCTTGAGTAAAATTTATTTTTGAGAGTCCTTTGCCTTTAATTTGAGCTATTTGAGACCAATTGAAGATCATGAACGATAGATTGAGCCTTGTGGATTGGAACGGGGTCTCTCCAAGGTGTACTGTTGCTGATACACACCTTAAATATGAAATTTCAACCTCCTAGCTCTTTTGATTCTTGAGATATTTTGTTCACAGACACATAGACGTGGGAATCACTTGTTTGGACTCAAACCATCAAAATCTCGACATAGAATCCAGTATGGACTCAAAACATGTATTCTCATCAAAATCTCGACATAGCATCCAATAATTTCTATTTATATTAATATATTAACACACAATATATATATAAATAAGAGAAAGTAAAAATCAAGAATTACTGAGAATAATCTCAAAGGAACAAATAACAAACAAACACTCTTTGAAATTCTATAAAAGTCGATCCATTAAATTTTAAAGAGGAAAAAAAAAAAAACGTTAATTTTAAAAAGAAAGAAAGCATTTTTTTTTTAACTTTGTAAAAAATGTATATTTCGATTTCATAACATTAATTAGTTAGTTCAAGGTCAGGTAGACGTGTGTTGGAAAGTTAATAAAAGTAAGAGAGAGAGAGAGGCCATTTTATTTCAACGAGAGAATTAGACGCTAAAAAACAGAGCCAAAAGCCATATGTGACAAAATTAAAATGATCTGGAGGAGTGAGTGAGAGAGAGAGCAGCGAAATTGCCAGATACTGACTGCTGTCCTTGCTAATACAGTATTTAATAAAGGCAATGTTTTACTAAGTTTTAATAAATAAATGAAAAAAATGTATATACGACTAAGGTTAATGTTACTGTTTACATCTCGATGGTAACATTGAGTTTGCCAATATTCTCATAAGAACTGAAGATGACCTTCTTTTATTGATGATTTTCATTCGATAGACTCTCCTGCCTGGCTGAAATCCTCACATCAATATCGTTTCATCAGTAAAATACTAATATTCTTTGGCAATTTTTGTTTAATAAAAGTTTCCAGTAACTTGTCAAGACTGGCAAAGGAGAAGAGTAACAGTCACCACAATCGTTGCAGTTAAGCAATGCCAAGAGTGGGGAAAGCTCGGGATTGGTGACCCCGAGCAATCAGCGTGTGGAATGTCCCCCGGTGGCCAGCGGTACTATGAATTTTTAAAAATATATTTATAACTATACACCCCTAAATGGCCTCTGTATGCCGAAAAGGGTTAAAAAAAAAACTTGCCAAGAGAGTACCTAAGTATGAATTTTAATCAAAATTGTTACAATCAAGAAAAGAAAATCGAAAAAAATAAAAATATACATCAGTAAAGTATTAGTTTAGTAACCAACCGAATATTCGGTTTCGGTTACGGATTCGGCCAGTTTCGGCCAAAAATCCTGGTTTCGTCAGTGGTTTCGGTTTCGGCCAAAAAGTAGCCGAAACTTCGCAATAGTCTGGAAAGTTGGGATGAGACTCACAAAAAAAAAGGTCATACGATTTGCACTCGAGGCCAATTTAGTCTTCCTGAAAAAAAAAAGGTAAAATCATTTTTCACGGGGGAGGAAAAAATTTTCCTGTAGTAGGGCGGAAAACTTGGGAAATGTTCCGCGGGGTTTAGTTTCTTTAAAAAAAAATTTTCCGCAGAAAAATTTTTGAGTTAAGGCCCCCCTTCCCGAAAAAATGTCTATATACGCCCCTGGTAGGAAATACAAGTTTCGGTTTCACTTACGGTTTCGGATGAAAATCTTGTTTCGGTCGGACTCTATACTTATTATTTAAAAGCTCATTTCCACGCTTCAGGGCAAGAAACTTACTTTAAATATAAAATTTTAACCTCCTAGCTCTAGATATTTTGTTCACAATCAGACCATTTTTTGGACTCAGGGGACCTCGAAACATGTATTTAGTTAGAATCAAAATCTTGACATCCAATTTTTTGACATGAATCCAATAATTTCTATCTATATATACCGGTACATATAGGCATGAGAAAGTAAAAAGGCAGAGAATAAATAATTCGTTATTTCTCTTTATCCTTCCCCTCAATAGATTATAGCCAGTAGGCGTCATTTCAATTTTTCCTTGGGGGCAAATTTTTTTTTTTTTCTTAAAATTTATTTACAAATAGGTACAATCAATTTTGCCAAAATATTTTAAATTTAATTAATTGTTTAATTTTGTAC
>JAKCPI010016271.1:0-10482 GCA_023213315.1 Euborellia annulipes | reverse complement strand
AAAAATCTGGTGCGACTAGTCACTCCTCAGATTTTTTTCCTTACAGAGTTAGGGGGGATGGGGATAATCACAGACAGACATTCGGACACTCCGCCATTATATACAGTATATAGATCCTCTTTAAGAGGGTGAAATTATTTAGTAAGCGAGATATGTATTTTTATTATTAATTGCGTGAAATGAGTTGACTGAGGCATTTGATTAGGTAAATCTGGAGGGAATCCAGAGGGCCTTCGGCAGGCTCTAATAACACTAGGCGACAAAAATGAACTTTTTTTCTTTCACAAGAATAAAGATATGAAATTCTAGAAGTATTTTTCATGCTGAATTCAAATATCATTTCAGTTTTGCCCCATCAGGCACAGTTTTAGAGATATAGAGCAAAATAGATTTTGATTGAAAATGGGCTCTAAAACGGCTTTTATTTAGAATTTTTAAATTATTTTTAACGGGACACCCCGTCAAATTATGCAGATAGTTAGAATACATATAAATTTTAAGTTTCATCCCAATTGGAGGTCATTTAGACGTGCCGCAAACGGCTTAAAGTTTAGAAAAAGCGAAATTTTCAAGATTTTTTTTTGCTTTGGTCACCCCTAATACAATTTTAGATATCCCTGAATGCAAAAAACATATATGTACGATATTCTATAGTTCTTTGGCTTTCTAAAAATCATTCATTCATAAAAATCTGCTAATTATTAATGAAATTATTAACAAAAACGTCAGCAAAGAAAAAACACAAGTACACTCACTGGACGAAAAAAATGGACCTCGTGTTCTTTTAGAAGTATAAATAAAGATATCAGATTCAAAAAAATATTTTTTTTTTAATAATATATAATAAAGTTAGTGCCCATGAACCTATGCTCCAAGAAGATACATTAGCTTCTCGTAGATAGGGTTCGCTTTTTTAATTCAATTGAAGTCCATTTTTTTCGTCCAGTGAGTGTTTTTTCTTTGCTGACGTTCTTGTTAATAATTTCATTAATAATTAGCAGATTTTTACGAATGAATGATTTTAGAAAGCCAAAGAACTATAGAATATCGTACAATATATGTTTTTTGCATTCAGGGATATCTAAAATTGTATTAGGGTGACCAAAGCAAAAAAAATCTTGAAAATTTCGATTTTTCTAAACTTTAAGACGTTTGCGGCACGTCTAAATGACCTCCGATTGGAATGAAACTTAAAATTTATATGTATTCTAAATACGTGAATATTTTTACGGGGTGTAGCATTAAAAATAATTTAAACATTCTAAATAAAAGCCGTTTTAGAGCCCATTTTCAATCAAAATCTATTTTGTTCTATATCTCTAAAACTGTGCCTGATGGAAAAATTCTAACTACATATCTGAATTCAGAATGAAAAAATGTACTAGGTTCACTTATCAGATTTCTTGTGAAAAAAACCTTGTCGACTAGTGTAATTTTAAAAGAATAAATATTTCTTTGCTTTATATTTGAACCCTGTTATTCAATGGTGTGTCAAAGACCAAATATCGAGTTTTGAGAAAATCAACATTAAAGTTTTTCTGATTTAAATTGTTTTTATTAGATTATATATCATTTTTTTTGTCAATTGTGCAAGTAAATACTGTAATTATGGCAGATATTCGTAAATTATCTCTAAAAATATGACTAATTTAGAGAAAAAAAATAAAATATAAAAAATTATTTTTACAAAATTCTCTATGTGCGATATATATTTGTAAAAAATGCTTCAAAGTCCCTTGACCCATGATTGAAAAATTCTCTAAGTCCAATTATATTTGCAAAAATGCTTCAAAGTCTCTTTATATTTAATACTAGTAGCATAGAAACTTTTTATCAAAATCACATTCATCAATTTTAAATAGTATTAATATTTTAAAATTAAATACAAAGTGATAACAAAATTTTCTCATCAATTAATTTCTGAATAAATAGCTTGGAAACAGTAAATCAAAGTTATAATAATGAAATAGACTTAATATTACGGCCACTTCAACCTAACCTAACCTAATATTATTTATTTTGTTGTCTTTTTTCGAAATCGCACTGATCCTCATCCTCATCTTCATTTTCATTATCAGGAATAATATCAAAAAATTAAATTTTGACGTCTACGAATTCAGAGAAAATTTTATCATTTTTCAAAAAAAAAAAAAAAATGATTTTTGTTTATTTTAAGGGAAAAAAATATATATAATATTATTTGGTAAATAACTTTTTATTGGTTGTTAAAATCACACTGGTTAAAACTCAATTAAACGATATTAATTTATTGTTAATTGGAAAATTATATATATATATATAGTTCATAGAAAAAGATAGAAAACATTATAGAATTAGGCTAAAAGAAAGTAAAAAATGAATTATAATATAACTATTGATAATTTTTGTAGGTTATGAAATACTTGTATTAAATTTCAACAAATGGAATATAGTAATAGTGTATTGAATATATAAATTTGAAATAAATAAAATTAATATTTTCTTGAGTTTATATTAAATACCTCTAAACAATAGCGATGCCGGTGTTCAAAATTGAAAATACTTAGGGCATAAACGCAACAATATATCTCAAACGTATAGTTGTTTACGATGTCTTGCACTTGACGCATAAATGAAAAATTGTTCTTTTCAAATTAAGTATTACGAAACAACATATTAATAAGTATTAATAATTAAGTACATAAATCATTATTGCAAAATGTAAAATCCTGCATTGAAATATTGTAAAAATAATTTTATGCTTTTACATTAAAAATAAATTCTTTTACGACATATTTCATAAAAAATACTATTAATTAAAGCATTTGAAACAATATTCCATGCTTAACTCAATTTTGAATTTTTTGGTCTTTGACACACCATTGAATAACACGGTTCATTTATCGTCATCTTCATTATAAAAAGAGACAGAGAGAGAGAGAGATTGGATTGCTGATTAGGCCAGCTATCTGCCTCATCTTTTTTCTAGCCTCTAATCAAGATTAATACCCATGCATGTCCTTAAATAGGAATCAACAAACATCAACTTTTTGATCAATTTAATCAAAAATTATAAATTTTTTTTTTTAATGTTAAATTCGTTATCGGCATCAGACAAATGATCCAAATTTCATGCTTTTCAAGGCCTCCTGTTTTGAATTTGCATATCAAAGCTCCCTCTTCCTCTCTCTCTCTCTAAATGTTCACCCCTTTTGGAAGCATTAAATAGATTAAAGATATAATCAAAAATCTTGTATTGTAACTTATAAGATTGAAAAAAAAAACACTCTGACATAAGGAGTCTATTATTAATTTAATAATATTATAATCTGGTGTGATTGGTCGCACAGCACACAACTTTTTCTTCGGTAATTTAAAGTTGTGTTCTGTGCTTGTCAGACCAGAGGAATATTTAGATTCCACCGATTTATTAGAATTTAAGATGTTCAAGACTAAACTGTGCTTCAAATTTTTGAGGGCAAAATGAAAATATACATTTTAAAGTAAAAACAGTAGTTTCAGGAAGTTTTTTTTTTCGCAGGTTGTTAGGCAAAAGGTAATAAAGAAAGACTTTATTTTCATTGGAAAATTTTAATGGAATAGACATCAGCGTGCGCATTGTCCTGGTTTCGGCCACAAGGACCATGGTCCATCCGAAACCAGGACAATGCGCACGCTGGTCGTCTATTCCATTAAAATTTTCCAATGAAAATAAAGTCTTTCTTTATTACCTTTTGCCTAACAACCTGCGAAAAGAAAAAAACTTCCTGAAACTACTGTGATACTGTTTCTTTCATCTCCTGAATTCATTAAAGTAAAAAACTAAAAATTTTTTTTTTTTTTTTTTTTTTTTTGAATGGGTGCATAAGGTCCGAAGACCTATAATGACCAATAGTCACATGCAGCCAGGAAGAAAATAAAAACAAAAGGAGAAGCATAAAGGGGAAACTCAACTGCGGGAACTAAGAAGATGCCTGTTGAGGTTAGACTTGAAAGTCTGAAGATTGTAGGTTTTGGGGAAGATAGACGCAGGGAGCTTGTTCCAATCACGGGAGGTCATGGGGACAAAGGAAGAATGAAATTGATTTGTTCTGTTAGTCGTGATCTGAACAGCATAGGGATGCTGGGAAGATGCCTCTCTTGTGTTCCGTGAATATGTTGCATTGGGTGGGATAATTGATTTTAATTCGGCAGAGCATTGACCATGGTAATACCTGTAGAAGAGAGATAGTGCAGATACTCTTCTTCTATGATCTAGTGACTGTAGGGATGCAGTAAGGGTAGAATCACCTATCAGTCTAATTGCACGCCTCTGTATGGCTTCCAAGGGAGGAGATAGCGTCTTTCGACGCCCCTCGCCAAAGGTGGGAACAATATTCAAGACACGACCGAATTTGGGCTTTTATAGAGGACTAGTCGCAAGCCCGCCTTCGGCGGGCTTTCGCCTAGCCAGGGGGCTGCGCCCCTGGACTCCCTTGCTCGCCTTCGGCGAGCAAGTTTATTCCCAATTTGGGATATTTCTTGTTGCAATGCAAGTGTTAAGATGTTAAGGAAGGATCTTATATTCAAGCGAGGCGAGGGTACCTATTGGGAACAGCACAAAAGGGTCTGTTTATGACTGTTTAAAGGGTCAGTCACCTCTCTTCGTTTTTCAACTGCTGCGTAGCCCCCACCCCCAGCCCATAGTCAGGTAGGAAGCTGGTTCACACAGCATAAAGGACGCTCTCTAATTTCTAGCCAATTTGTTGATTTTGTGTTCCCATATTGAAGAAATTTGATTATAATTAATTTTCCAAAACATTTAAGAGATTCAAATTATTACTACGTTACTCCCAGAGCCATATACTATATGTATACTTAATTTCAAATGGATTCATTGAAAATTGTGGATTTCTATAGAACATATACATACATATTTACATACATACATACATTTTTCCCATTTCATTTTTATATATATAGATTAGGAGTTGTTGGGAGGAAAAGTAACGCTTCGTTTTGAATAGGAAACCCAATTTCCTTGCGGTAGATTTAACCACAGAAGAGATGTGGTTGCTCCAGGAGAGATCAGATGTAACTGTCACTCCCAGAACAGAAAATGAATCTTTGAACTCGAGGCCATTATTGCTGTAAATAAGGGGAGGGCAAAATCCTATTTTTTTGTTTAGAAATTAAACAACATTGAGTTTTTTGGGAATTGAATTTTACTTGATTGATGTTTCCCCATTCCTCCAAGAGACCAAGATCATCATTTATCGACGACACAGCCCCCAGACGACCAGTGGATGAGGCTTCACCAGTCCTGACTGAGTGCAGGGTACTGTCATCAGCAAAGCAATGAATTGGGTTGGAGGTTACTCCCATGAGATCGTTAATGTACATAAGGAATAGGGTGGGAGAGAGGACAGAACCCTGGGGAACACCTGCGTTGATTGAATGCGGAATAGAAGACACACCGTCAACTACAACCGAGATCTTTCGCTCCGTTAGAAAGCTCTTGATCCACTGGCACAGCTCAGAGGATAGGCCAAAAGATGGAAGTTTAGCATAAAGATTTTTATGCCATACCTGATCGAAAGCCTTCGAAATGTCAAGAGCAAGATAAGATGAAGTGAGGGGATTAATAAGTTGATTAGGACAAAAAAGTGAAAAACATGATTTGCTTTTTGTACTGTTATAGAGGACTATGACGAGTGTAAGAAATATTATAAGGCCCCCACATTTCTGAAATGTGGAGGATATAATATAGGCCTACATGTTTTGAGGTCCCCTGAATCCAAAAAAAGTGGTTTTCGCGACATGTCTGTGAACAAAATATCTCAAGAACGAAAAGAACTAGGAGATAGAAATTTTATATTTAAGATAGTCACCCCCCCCTGGCACGTGACAAATTAGCCCAAGAGTACTAGTACTTTACTGAGGTACCTTTTTAGTTTTTTTTTTCGATTTTCTCAAAATTCGATCCAACGATTTTGATTAAAATTCATAAATCGATTATTTTTTAGATGCTCTTTAAAATGTATATTCACATTTTGCCGTTGAAATCCTCTGAAGACCACTTTACTCTTGAACTTCATAGGAAAGATAGGAGAAATGCTTGCCATGGGAAGAAAATATAAATATTTTTCTGTTTATAAATTTTACATCTTGAATTCAAATGTACCCTACTGTCGGAAACTAAATATATCTCAACACAAAAAATCTGGTGTTGAAATGACTCTGAAGACCACTTTACTCTTGAACTTCATAGAAAAGATAGGAGAAATGGTTAGTATGGTAACAAAATAGAGGTCTTAAAATATTTTCCCATTTTACATCTTAAATTCTAATAAATCGGTGAAAACTAAATATATCTGGAAACAAAAAAAATCTGGGGTGACACAACAAAGTTGTGAGCTGTGCGACCAGTCAAACCAGATTTTTTTTATTTTGAAATAGATGAGTCCGAAATCGAAAAGTATTTTATATGTGCCACTGTGCATTGATGTAAAACCGAAAAATCTGGTGTGACTGGCGCACAGCACACAACTTTCTCTTACCTTCGGTAATCGAAAGTTGTGTACTGTGCTTGTCACACCAGATTTTTTGTGTCGACATGTATTTAGTTTCCGACAGTAGGGTACAATTGAATTCAAGATGTAAAATTTATAAGTATGGCAAAATGTTTATATTTTGTTACCATGGCAACCATTTCTCCTATCTTTTCTATGGAGTACAAGAGTAAAGTGGTCTTCAGAAGATTTCAATCACAAAATGAGAATATACATTTTAAAGAGCAACTAAAAAATAGTTGATATATGAATTTTAAAAAAAATCGTTGGAGCAAATTTTGAGAAAATCGAAAAAAACTGAAAAAGTGCATCAGTAAAGTACTAGTACTTTTTGGTCGATTTTGTTCAAAAGCTTCGTGTCACGTCCCATGGGGGTGTCTAACTTAAATATAAAATTTCAACCTCCTAGCTCTTTCCGTTCTTGAGATATATAGACACACAGACACACACACAGACAGACAGACAGACACACAGACAGACCATGTCGCGAAAACCACTTTTTTGGATTCAGGGGACCTCAAAACGTGAAGATCCATCAAAATCTCGACATCGAATTTTTGACATGAATCCAATACTTTCTCTCTCTATATACGTATATTAACATATATATAGAGGTAAGAGAAAGTAAAGAGAAACAAAACATTTCGCCCTCGGGGTTTGGCGTAGAGGTTAGCGTGCCAACCTCGTATACCAAACGTCGCGGGTTCGGACCTCAGGCAGTCCGATGATTTTATTTAAGGCATTTGGATACCAAATGGCTTAAATAAGAATGCCTGGACCCCAAATAAATATATTATATAAATACGAGTATCGTTTAAAGTCTTAAATGGCCTAAGTTGCCGAAAAGACTGTGTGAATGTGAGTGTGTGAGTGTGAATGAGAAAAAAGTGTGAGTGTTTAAAAAAAAAATTATAATTAAATATACAAATTAAACACTAGTTTATTTGTTTTAAAGATTTTATTAATTAAAAATTAACACTTGATACGTACGTCATCATCACAAGGGATTACATTCTTTTAATCTTATTAAAACATTTTAAATTTAACTTTGAAATAGATGAAGGGGGGGGGGAGAAACAAGGAGTATAGTATAAAGGTGAAGAAAGAGCCTCTCCCTCCTCTTCGAAGGTGGGCTGCGTGGCTAGTACCCAAATAAATTTCCTCTCAAAACAAATTCATTTAAAGGTTTGATGTTAAAAAGCACTTAGAAATTAATTAAATAAATTCAACTATAACATGAAACGCGTGGTGTTTAAGGAAATTTATTGGAAGAAAATTCAACAAGACTTTCGTTTGTTTTATATAAAAAAAAAAATTCCATTGACTTAACAAGTAATTTGATAAGAATATAATGTTAATGGCACATAAAAACCCATTTCATCTTATCTTTATTTCAATTCCCTTGTTAACGGGGATAACAAGAACAGTCTCGTCTCGTCTCCTTGATGCTGTCTGTGGTCCTGGTGATGATTCATTCAATCTTGGGTTCGATTCATTCATTGGCACAAGTCACAAAATGTAATGTGATCGGGGTGAGAGGAGATGGGGGTGGGGAGGGGGGGGGGGGATATTATAAATTATCTAAATAGCATTGGGAAAGAAAGATAATCATCGAATGTAGCAATAGCATAACAAAGCAATTTGTATTATCATGACAAACGATTATTTATTAATAAATTAATGTGTTTAATCATATGACGTTTCGATCTTTTGCAGTGATTGCAAAAAAAATATGGCGAGGAAAAATGAGATTTAAAGCTTAATCTAAAATAATGAATTGACTTGGAGATCCGTGTTCGATCCCTAGATGGAGGAAGTATTTGAGTAAATAATCTATGTTTCTCATTTAAGGGGGCTCGGGAGCCCGATAAGATGGTGGCGTTGTGTGTCATAAAAAGTAAGCCCAAAGTAAATAATTCAAAAATTTGCCAAGAGATGTTAGAATGGTAGCTGATAATATTTAATGTATTTGGTTGATTTTCATTGATCTATTAATAATAAATACTTTATAAATGTTATTATATATTATGTATCTCTTATAAAAGCATAAAAATATATAAATATAGGCCAGATATAGGCCAAAAGGGGATCAGCTGTTAGAGTAGCCTGCCATCTATTGCAAGAATGCTGAACTAATTTGACAGATGAATTTTAAATAAGTCACCTAAGCTTCTTAATTAATATGTGATTGATAATAACAATAAATTAATTTTTAAATTTAAAAAAAATTAAGATTATTGGGACAGATTGTTTTTTTTTTGTATTTGCTTGATAACAAAAAAATTAATTACGATAATTTTTTAATAAGTCATTAAAAAAATTATAGCTCGATGACCCAATAATCTCTTATGAATTGAATTCATTTAAAAAAAAACCGCATTGAAAAATTAATTATAATAGTCTAGTTTTTTACTTTCTCTTACCTATGTATATATGTAATATATATATAGAGAGAAAGTATTGGATTCATGTCAAAAATTCGATGTCGAGATTTTGATGGATCTTCACGTTTTGAGGTCCCCTGAATCCAAAAAGTGGTTTTCGCGACATGGTCTGTCTGTGTGTGTGTGGGTGGGTGGGTGGGTGTGTGTGTGTGTGTGTGTTCAATTTTAAGCATGAAGGAATTGAGCTACGAGGTTGAAATTTTATATTTAAGTTAAACACCTCCCGGGACCGGAAAAATAAGCTTTTAATCAAAATCGGCCAAAGAGTACTAGTACTTTACTGATGTACTTTTTCAGTTTTTTTCGATTTTCTCAAAATTTGCTCCAACGATTTTTTTTAAAATTCAAAAATCAATTATTTTTTAGATGTTCTTTCAAATGTATATCCTCATTTTGCGATTGAAATCTTCTGAAGACCACTTTACTCTTGTATTTCATAGGAAAGATAGTAGAAATGGTTGCCATGGTAACAAAATATAAATATTTTCCCATACTTATAAATTTTACATCTGAATTCAAATGTTCCCTACTGTCGGGAACTAAATATATGTCGACACAAAAATCTGGTGTGACAAGCACAGAACACAACTTTCGATTACCGAAGGTAAGAGAAAGTTGTGTGCTGTGCGCCAGTCACACCAGATTTTTTTTTAAGTACGTTTAGACGTCGCACCTGAACTCCCTTAATCTCTTCTCTTTTATTGGTCTAGTACTAAGTGATCAAGTTTTATTCTTCAGTGTAATCCTTTTGTAAAGTTTCTTTTCTTTTCGGCTACTGAGGTCATATAGGCGTTAAACATTTTAATATTCATTGTACTGCTGGCTACTGGAGTGATATAAAAGTTTAATTTCCTATAATCTTTAATTTTTTTAAATTAAAAAAAAAAAAATTGTTATTATTAATCACATATTACAATAATTAAGAAATTTTTAAAATAAGCTTAGATTATTTATTTAAAAATCAACTGTCAAATTAGTTCAGCATTCTTGCAATAGATGGCAGGCTAGTCTAACAACCGATATAGTATTAGCCTATATCTGGCCTATATTTATATATTTTTATACTTTTATAAAAGATACATAATATATAATAACATTTATAAAGTATTTATTGATAAAAGATCAATGAAAATCAACCAAATGCATTAAATATTATTAGCTACCATTCTGACATCTCTTGGCAAATTTTTGAATTACTTGATATTTGGGCATACTTTTAATGACACACAACGCCACCTTAGCGGAAAAACATGCGTAACACCTTCGCTCCCGTTGCCCCTTAAGAATTTATGAATTTCATTCAACTCGTTAAGAGTTAGCCCCTCAGGGATAGAGTTTTCTTTTTCTTATACTCGAGTTCAGAATAAGAATTGATACGATTTTAAGGAGATTAATTGAAGGCCTACTTCAAAAAAACAGGAATATATTTGGAGTGATTTATTCGCTCTTTACTGGCAACTCCACCTAAATTTGCAAATTGCCATCCCCATCCCTAAACTCACCCACAC
>JAKCPI010016270.1:0-25398 GCA_023213315.1 Euborellia annulipes | reverse complement strand
AGACTGTTTCAACCTGAAGGCCAAGTGATAGTAGCCGGAGATATAAATGCTCGCCACCAACAATGGGGATGCTTGTCCAGCAACGCCAATGGTAGGCAGCTACTTGACTATTGTATGGCATCTGGAATAAGTATCATACACCCCAACGAACCAACAAGGTACCCCTCATGTCCGCGCTATTCGCCAAGCGTTTTGGATATTGCTCTCTTCAAAGGGCTTTCCGGTCTCGATGTAAGTGCAGTGAGCTGGTGCAGGCTAGACTCTGATCACAACCCTGTAATTGTGAAACTTAAAAACTACATTCGAGCTAACCAACTCCGAAAATGGGATCTAGCAAATGCTAATTGGAAAGAATATCGCCGTTTAATCTGCCAATCGGTAGAAATAACATCAATTGAGAATGTGGAGCAACTGGAACAACAAGTTACATCCCTGACAGAAGCTGTAATTGCCGCCGCAGAGAGAGCAATACCTAAAAAAATAATAAATTTCCACGGTGAGAATCTTCCCCCTGAAATAAAAGAATTGATTAGAGAAAAGAACAAGGCTCGCAGGATCTGGTCTAGAACTCGGAACAGAAGTGATAGAAGGAAACGCAACAGATTAGAACGACAAGTAAGGTCAGCCGTCGCCGAGTGGAGAAAGGAAAGATGGCTCACTAAGGTGGCAAAACTTAAAACTGACGATTGCACGTTATGGCAACACATACGGCGATTTCAGGGAAGGGAGTCGACCATAGGTCCTCTCGAGAAAGGGCAAAGTCTAGAATATCGGCGCCCACATCAAGCAGCAATCCTGGCTACCTGCTATGAAAAGCAATTCCAGAGCCAAAACCAATCAACATTCTCGGGAAGAGAAATGAAAATCGAAGCGGAAGATATTATAAACTCAAGAGCAGAAGAAACCTCTGTTATACCTCCGATAAAGCCCAAGGATGTCAGAGAAGCAATATCCTTAATAAAGATAAATAAAGCGCCTGGTTTCGACGGCATCTTGCCTATATTTGTAAAGAATCTACCGGGAAAGTCCATCTTACAACTTTCAAAAATATTCCAGGCAATCATCGATCTCGAACACTTCCCATCCGCATGGAAAAAAGCTGAGGTAATCCCCGTACTGAAACCTAACAAAAATCGCACGCAACCGGAGAGCTACAGACCGATAAGTCTGCTACCAGTATTAGGAAAGTTAGCAGAGAGATTTATACTTACCTGGCTGGAAAAGGAAGTAATCGAAAGAAGCCTCCTCCCCGATTACCAGTTTGGATTTAGACGGGGGCACTCAACAGTAGATCAAATAATGAGAGTCACTCAGTTTATCCGGGAAAGGCAGCGACTGAAGAAGGCTACGGGGATGATCCTTCTGGACATCTCCAAAGCTTTCGACAGTGTCTGTCATCTGGCCTTGGTGCTCAAACTTCTCAGATTCAACCTACCAATAAAATTATGCCACATCATAGCGGAATTCTTGAACGAGCGTAGCTTTAGAGTGAAATTGAAAAGTGATCATTCAGAGTGGCGTTCAGTCCAAGCAGGAGTCCCACAAGGGGCACTGTTGTCCCCGCTGCTATACGCCTTATTCACCTCAGATATGCCCAAATTTGAGCATGTGCTTGTAGCCCAGTATGCTGACGACACAGCGCTATATTACTCTAACAAAAATTTTAAGTGTCTTGTCAGAAGATTAGAAGAAGCAGCTTCCGACATATGCAGCTACCTACAACACTGGCGGTTAAAGTTAAACGCAGAAAAGTCAGAAGCGATCCTCTTCACAAGAAGACGGAAATATCTGCATGTCCCGGTTCATGTTAAAAACGCGCCGTTAAAATGGCAACCAACGGCAAGGTATCTAGGTGTTACATTGGATAGGAGACTTAACTGGGCGGCTCACATCAGAATGACCATAAGCCGAAGTAAAGCGGCTATCAGGGCTTTATGGAGTTTATTAAGGCGGTCTAGCCCCTTAGAAATAAGGTATAAAACACTAATCTACAAAATGATTATAAGGCCAAAATTAAGCTATGCTGCACCAGCATGGAATAAATCAATCGCACATTCAAATCTAATCAAATTGGAACGAGTCCAATCGAAGATCCTAAGGATGATAGCGGACCCTCCCCCAGGGATAAACAACGCTATCATTCGAGAAGGCCTGAAAATTGAAACGTTAGAGGAATTCCTCAATAAAATATCCGGTAACTTCTGGAGAAGAGCCCAAACCCACAGCAATCAGCTGATTAGAAATCTTAAGTGTTAAGGATTAACTTGTTTTTATTTATACACCTACTTATACTTATTTACACATATTATTATTAATAAAAATTGTTAGAGGTTTTTTTTAAAATTTTCCTCTAAGCCAAAACAATTGATAATCGAAATACGCAAGAGAAAAATAAAAACAAGTTAATTCGGGTAAAGGACAAAGAGGAAGTCCGAAACCGAAAAAGTAAAATTGTATTTATAGAGCGGGCGCTGGAGGTAGTTGAGTATGCAAAATTTGAGGACCGAATTCTGACAATGGATTTGGGCTAAGAATAGCTCCCAGAATAAGGATCCGGATCTTGCCGGGCCAATTTTTGGTCCAATTTTTTTTACCCCCACCCCATAGGAAATCAATGGAGTGCATGCTAAGATGATGTGAAGATTTGCACTTATGGTCAAATTCGAGTACTTAAAACCTCAAACAATGAAAAAACTGTCTTGTAAGCAACTGAGGGGATCCTCTAGAGTGCCCTGAGAAGTACTATCTTGCCACCAGTTGTGGTGGTCCCCTCTAACCCCTTCATCTCTTTTCTCTCTCTTTGTTATAAATTTAAATATACGGCTTTAACATCATGCCAAATTGTGGGGACCGGCAATTATGTTCATAATCCACTACCTGGTACCCCAATCAATGAAAAATACTATCTTGCCGCCAGCTGCGGTGGTCCCCTCTAACCCCTTCACCTCTTTTAA
This sequence comes from Euborellia annulipes, assembly GCA_023213315.1. Taxonomy (NCBI): domain Eukaryota; kingdom Metazoa; phylum Arthropoda; class Insecta; order Dermaptera; family Anisolabididae; genus Euborellia; species Euborellia annulipes. The sequence goes on along the minus strand of JAKCPI010016270.1, from coordinate 22,444 downwards.
CTCTCTTTGTTATAAATTTAAATATACGGCTTTAACATCATGCCAAATTGTGGGGACCGGCAATTATGTTCATAATCCACTAGCTGGTATCCCAATCAATGAAAAATACTATCTTGCCGCCAGCTGCGGTGGTCCTCTCTAACCCCTTCACCTTCTTTTCTCTCCCTTTATTATACATTTAGATGTACTGTCTTAAAACCATGCCAAATTGTGGGGACCGGCAATTATGCTCATAATCCATTACCTCGTGCTCCAATCAATGAAAAATACTATCTTGCCGCCAGTTGTGGTGGTCCCTCTAACCCCTTCACCTCTTTTCTCTCCCTTTATTATACATTTAGATGTACTGTCTTAAAACCATGCCAAATTGTGGGGACCGGCAATTATGCTCATAATCTACTACCTGGTGTATTTATAATAAAGGGAGATAAAAGAGGTGAAGAGGTTAGAGGGGACCACCACAACTGGTGGCAAGATAGTATTTTTCATTGGTTGGGATACCAGCTAGTGGATTATGAACATAATTGCCGGCCCCCACAATTTGGCATGGTGTTAAGGCCGTATATTTAAATTTATAACAGAGAGAGAGAAAAGAGGTGAAGGGGTTAGAGGGGACCACCGCAGTTGGCGGCAAGATAGTATTTTTCATTGGTTGGGATACCAGCTAGTGGATTATGAGCATAATTGCCGGTCCCCACAATTTGGCATGATGTTAAGGCCGTATATTTAAATTTATAACAAAGAGAGAGATAAAAGAGGTGAAGGGGTTAGAGGGGACCACCGCAGCTGGCGGCAAGATAGTATTTTTCATTGATTGGGGTACCAGGTAGTGGATTATGAACATAATTGCCGGTCCCCACAATTTGGCATGATGTTAAAGCCGTATATTTAAATTTATAACAAAGAGAGAGAAAAGAGATGAAGGGGTTAGAGGGGACCACCACAACTGGTGGCAAGATAGTACTTCTCAGGGGACTATAGAGGATCCCCTCAGTTGCTGACAAGACAGTTTTTTCATTGTTTGAGGTTTTAAGTACTCGAATTTGACCATAATTGCAAATCTTCACATCATCTTAGCATGCACTCCATTGATTTCCTATGGGGTGGGGGTAAAAAAAAATTGGACCAAAAATTGGCCCGGCAAGATCCGGATCCTTATTCTGGGAGCTATTCTTAGCCCAAATCCATTGTCAGAATTCGGTCCTCAAATTTTGCATACTCAACTACCTCCAGCGCCTGGTCTATTATATGTGCCACAGTGCATTAATGTAAAAAATGAACAAGTAATAAAAATATTTTAAATTTAAAAATTTAAAATTATGAATTGTATCTCATTCACAAATTCCAACAAATTATTAAAAATGTCTAATCATATCTATTATCTATCCATCTTAATTAAAAATAATAAACTATTAATTAAATTATAAAATTTAATAAAATAAAATTACTTTAAAATGTTAATCTAAATAAAAATGAAATCGCTTTTAAATTATGACCAAAATAAATATTATATATAAAATTTAAAATAAAAATAAATGATAACAAATCTGTACAATCAAAAAAATAAAAAAAAAAAAAACTCATTCCATATATAACAAACAAAATTAAAATAATAAATTCTAACTTAAATTGAAAATCATTTTATTATAAAAGAGATGGAGTAAGGAGACTGAATAATTTTATCGGTATGTTCCGGTTGAGGAGTAAGATTTGAAGTGTTACGAGAGAGGAAAATTAGGTTTATTTGTAACTTTGCTGGTGACGTAAATCGTCTTTGTTTTAAAATTTAATAAATAAGGGAAGTCCCATGTGATTGAAGTCAGACTGATGGTGAAGGCTTTCTGAAGGAAATAAAACTTCAGGTCCTAGTGACCACAATCTAATATTATTATACAAGAGCATGAGTCTCTCTCGGCCATTTGTGCCAAATATATTCTTATTATTTTTAGGGTAGTGAGTTCCCGCTAATGAGCCGGACTCCCCCACCATTCTCATATATGATGTAATTTGGGATAGTATTCCTGGTCAGAGATACTGGGCTATCCACTTCAACAAATACATACATATTTCAATAAATATTCTTTGTGGAAGGTGAGAAAGCCAACTACCAGGCAGGAAGACGGAGACACAGGGGTTTACCCAAGTTTGTCTGGAGAAACAGATGTAGCTGCTAGTTTGGAGACATTTATTCCGGATGGCCCTTTTTAGTGGCAATGATTTTTAAGCCCCTTGATGGGAATGTATTGGTGGAATGAACTCGGTTGAGTTATCCCCACTCTATGAATTTTAATTTCTTAATCACTATATAAAAGATGATTATGGAATGATTTTTTTTTAAGAAATTAAAAATTTAATAAAAATATAATCTCCCAGAAAAAATGATCCTTTTTGTTCCAATGGACCATTTTTTCTGTTTTAAAACAGGGGGATGCGGTATATATGCGACTTAAAGTCGAATAAGAGTATAAAAAAATATACAGTATATAAATAATAATAATAAATAATTTAATTAATAATTTTTATAGACATTTTTAAAACTAAATAAATATAAAATAATATCAAATTTCAAAGTGAGATAGATGCCAAGGATGCTACCCCTTCCCCCATGACAAGAAAATAGGGGAAGATGCGTGCGCATCTAAGCGTGCATTAGCCAGAGCCGGGAGACGCATTTCAACTTTTTAACGTGCAACATCTCATTTAGTTTGTGCTTACCTAAAACAAATAATTACTCATTAACGATCATTGAAAACATCAAGATCAACCCCTCACTAAAGTTACTAACCGAAGAAATACCTGGCCGCATCGTCGTGATACCTGGCGTCCCCACATACGAGCGGCAATCACCTTCTGGACTCCAGGATACAGATCCCAGTGTCCACACAAATCTTCTTCAACGGTACCAACAAGATAAGTGCCAACCCTTTTATCCCCATTATCATCGCGACCCAGTGAAGTGATATTCTTTTCATTAAATAATTTTCATAAAAAAAAGCGCTTAACTTTAAATTTAACTTACTTAATTATTTCTAAAATTTAAAACGAGCTCGTATAATTAACTTTCAATATATTTTTAAGATTACTTATAATATAAATTATAATATTTTCTTTAAATAATTCTATTCAGTAATTTCTTAATTACACGAATTAAAATTAATTCAATTATCAATGCGAAGCAGATTACTTAAATTCTTTAATTAAATAATTATGTTCCATTAATTAATGCATTTTTTAATTAACACCCCTAATTTTTCCATAACTATTAAGTATTTCCCGTAACAATGTTGTTTGCTTTTTATTTAGTGAATAATATAATGAAAATGTTAATAATTGAAAAATGAAATTTTATTAAATACTAGACGCAAAGCCCCGCCTTCGGCGGGGCTTTACCCTAGCCGGGGGCTGCGCCCCCTGGACCCCCCTTGCTCGCCTTCATTGAAAATTGTGGATTTCTATAAAACATATACATATATACATACCGGTACATACAAACATTTTTCCCAATTCATTTTTATATATAGAGATTATTTAAACGGTTAATTATTCATGAACTTAAGATTTTTTGTGAATCATATCCTTCCCGGGACTCTCCCGATACTCCCGATACACAAACAAAAAATTTACGCCGATATTTTAGAATTCAAAATGTAAATAAATAAAAAAAATCGTAAACATGGGTAAATATTTATATTTTGTTACCATGGCAACTATTTCTCCTAATTTTTATTTTTTTCTTATTTTAACGGTTAATTACTCATTAACTTATTGTTAATTGTGAAACAAAACCTGTCCGGGACTCTCACAAACATACACAGAAAATTTCATCATAATTGGTTCAGTCGTTTAGGAGGAGTTCAGTCACATACACACGTACAGAAGAATTATATATATAAAGATAAGCAACTCGTGGTTTCTTTCTTGGACGGAATTTAACAGGTAGTATGTCGTTTTTTTCTGGTATTATTATTATTAAAAAACAATAAATTTTTCAATAATATTTATTTTTTGGTTGACAGGTGCGCTATCATGTTTCGGCCACCATGAGAGCCATCATCAGAACTGAAACAATACACATATATATAATACAAGATAATCATATTTAGTCAAAATTCTTTTTATGGCAATTTGAAAAAATTCTCCGTTGTAAATTTATTATTAAATATAAATACGTCATTGGCAAAGACATAATATTTTGTTTTTTTATAAAAATAAAATTGAAATTAATCTAACAGAAATCAATGTGTTATTCTAATATTTACCCAAAAATTCATCCACATAACAAAAGGTCTTAAGGTGTAATGTAGGGTAAAGTATACAGTGGTTGGCCCCCATACAGTGATTGGCCCCTACGGCTTTAAACTTATAAAATAAGAAATATAATGGATAAATGAGTTTTGAAAAAACTTGTAAATAACATGGAATTTATGCTTGTTCTGATAGCAACATCATTTTGAGTTTTATAAAACTCTTTTAGCTGAAAAAATAAACTTTGTCTGAGAAGTCATCTTTCTAAGAGAAACATAAAGAAAATGATAAGAACACTATGCCCAAATAATAATCTTTATAAGCCCAAATGACCGATTATTTTAATTTTAAAATTAATAAAACACTTAATTATTAAGTTTTTAAAGATTTTGGTAGGGCACAATAACGTCTTGGAAATTTTTAAGGCCTAAATGCCTGGGGCCAATAACTGTGACCCAATTCATAAGGAGATATAGTGATTGGCCCGGGGGCCAATCACTGTAAATACACTGTAGTGAAAGTTGACTGTTTTTACTGTTGCTTATGTCTCTTGGGAATGACATATTAAAATCTTGGTTAGAAAAAATGACACCTTACAGTTGTTGGCCCCCGGGCCAATAACTATGGGGGCCAATCACTGTATTGTAACGAATATTTTAAAATTTGAATGAGAATAGTTTATTCGTAATTTTAATTTGCCACAAATGAACATGCAGAGTTGGTTCCCGGAAAAATCCTTGATATCAATGAAATTGAAGCAGCCGTGTCATTATTGACCAAATGTGGGCGTTTATGGAAGTGGCCCGAGAGGGCAGACATTTTAAATTATAGATGAGATTTAGTTGTTGGTCACATAAACGTACCGAAAAAAACGTGTAATCAGTTCCAGGGGAATTCTAGAAATAATTCAATTAATTAATCTACTCTAATTTTGTCATATCTGCTATATTACTTTCAATAAACGTTTTTTTACTTTCTCTTACCATTGTATATATGTAATATATATATAGAGAGAGAAAGTATTGGATTCATGCCAAAAATCCAATGTCAAGATTTTGATGGATATACACGTTTTGAGGTCCCCTGAATCCAAAAAGTGGTTTTTGCAACATGGTCTGTCTGTCTGTGTGTTTGTCTGTCTGTCAACAAAATATCTCAAGAATAAAAAAGCTTGGAGGTTGAAATTTTATATTCAAGTTAGGCACCTCCCTGGCAAGGGCGGATTCAGAGGTGTTTCTCGGGGGTGGGGGGGTAATCTGGTGTGACTGGTCGCACAGCACACTATTTTTTCTTAATTTCGGAAATTTAAAGGCGCATTCTGTACTTGTTTGCCAGAATATAAATGCAAAACAAATTTTTAAGTAATAATTTTTAAAATTTTACATTGAAAATAACTTTTTTTTTTCGAAAAAAAAGTATTTTTTTTCAAGTCTCAGGGGGGATAATTACCTCCTTTACCCCCTTGTATCCGCCATTGCTCCCTGGGAAGTTTGGGGTTTTATTTTCTCAAACGATTTTGATTAAAATTCAAAAAATCAATTATTTGATGCTGCTAACAAAATATAAATATTTTCCCATGTTTATAAATTTGACATCTTGAATTTTAATATATTGGAGGAAATCTAGTATGACAAGCACAGAACACAACTTTCGGTTATGAAAGTTAAGAGAAAGTTGAGTGCTGTGCGACCAGTCACACCAGATTTTTTATTATCTAGGGGTATTTTTTTATCATATTTCCCTTCTAAAAGCATGTTTAAAATGTTTTAGGATGCTAGCTAATCAAAATGTGCTTGTGGCGAGGGGGGCCAATGACTGTAGAAAGAAAAACCAATAACTGTATCAGGGGGGGCCAATAACTATGTTTTTGAAACTCTTTTTGTTTTTGTGTCTCTAAAAAAAAACGGCTAGAAAATATTCAATTTTCAGTATCGCGTCAGAATAACTGTAGTTTTAGGATTCCTATAAAAAATTTTCAGGCTGATTGCTTTGTTGGTCTAGAAGAAATTAAGTAGAAAAGAGATAAAAATGCTTAAGGGGGCCAACCACTGTATACTTTACCCTATATGTTTTAACAATTATTTCTATATTGCTTATGATTCAAATTAATTATTATCGAACTTAATTTCTGTACGTCAGGTGTGTTCTAAACTGTCAGATATTAGCAACAAAAACAAATAGAATTGACAAAAAGAAGACAGGCAACATACTTAATATAATTATCGACATCACATCGAGATAGTATTTACAAAATTTTTAACTTTTTTTGTCTTCTTTTTGTCAATTCTATTTGTTTTTGTTGCTAATATCTGACAGTTTAGAACACATCTGACGTACAGAAATTAAGTTCGATAATAATTAATTTGAATCATAAGCAATATAGAAATAATTGTTAAAACATATACATTACACCTTAAGACCTTTTGTTATGTGGATGAATTTTTGGGTAAATATTAGAATAACACATTGATTTCTGTTAGATTAATTTCAATTTTATTTTTATAAAAAAAAAAACAAAATATTGTGTCTTTGCCAATGACGTATTTATATTTAATAATAAATTTACAACGGAGAATTTTTTTCAAATTGCCATAAAAAGAATTTTGACTAAATATGATTATCTTGTATTATATATATGTGTATTGTTTCAGTTCTGATGATGGCTCTCATGGTGGCCGAAACATGATAGCGCACCTGTCAACCAAAAAATAAATATTATTGAAAAATTTATTGTGTTTTAATAATAATACCAGAAAAAAACGACATACTACCTGTCAAATTCCGTCCAAGAAAGAAACCACGAGTTGCTTATATTTAATAGTATTAATTTGGACTGCAACCACCATTTTATCAAATGAAATTTTATTTGAATTTCCTTTCTCCTCGGGTTTGCGCATGCGCATCCAAGTTTTTTACATTTTATACAAGTTTTATCCGCGATTTTTGTATAAAACTGCAAAATCGTGTATAAAACCCAACTCTGCAAAATATGTTTTTTTTTCTGATAACATTTTTTACATTCTCATACCAAAAAAACCTAAACGATAGAACACATAAAAAGGTATCAAGTAATAAAATAATGTATTATAAGAAGTATATGATAATAAAGTAGTAGGTACTTAAGAAGAGATGAAATAATAAAAAAATACATGACAAGAAGTATATCACATTCAAGTAGTAGGTACATAAAAATTCTATATAAAAAATCTGGTGTGACTGTCGCACAGCACACAACTTTCTCTTACATTCGTTAATCGAAAGTTGTGTTCTGTGCTTGCCACACCAGATTTTTCGTGTCGACATATATTTAGTTTCCGCCGATATATTAAAATTAAAGATGTAAAAAAATATTGATATATTGTTACAATGGCAACCATTTCTCCTATCTATTCTCTGAAGTGTGCCTCAAAAGATTTCAAGGGCAAAATGAGAATATTCATTTTAAAGAGGATCTATACCAAACAGGGGGGGGGGGACAAGTCAATGGAGAAACTTGAAGTGTTTTTTGAGAGATATAGTTCCTATCTATTCCCTGATACCAGGGGGGTAGGGAGTGACACTAAGGCTTGTTTGAAGGAGTGGGGGGTGGCTCCAAAAAAGTAGGGAGAAATTCGTGTCGGCCATATTGAAAATATGAAAACATTGACTTTTCCATAGGACATAATACAATTTTGTTTCCAATTTCCTCGTGTTTTTGAAAGTTTTTCTTAGATATTTCTTCTTTGTTTTATAGTTTTGTTCATATATTTAAACATTTGAAATAGTTTTAAATGATTTAATTTGTATTTACTTGTTTTTTTTTTTTTTAGATTTTAAGCCTAGGTTAGGTATAGTTGTTTTGATGAAGAATTTTTGATTTTGTGTGTTTTTATTAATTAATTAATTTTAGAATTAAATTTATGTGCACAAATCAAATTTTTTCAAACGGATTAGCCTTTAAATTGTTTTCCCCCAGAATGAATATTTAAATGTTTCGTGAGGTGAGATTTTTCATAAAATTGTTTCAAACAGAAATTGCATTTAAATTGTTTTTCCCCAGAATGAATATTTAAATGCCTCGTTGAGGTTAGATTTGTCATAAAATTGTTTCAAACAGATATTGCATTTAAATTGTTTTTCCCCAGAATGAATATTTAAATGTCTCGTGAGGGTAGTCTTTGTAATTAAATTGTTTCAAACAGAAATTGCATTTAAATTGTTTTTCCCCAGAATGAATATTTAAATGTCTCGTGAGGTTAGATTTGTCGATTAAATTGTTTCAAACAGAAATTGCATTTAAATTGTTTTTCCCCAGTATGAATATTTAAATGGCTCTGTGAGGGTAGATTTGTCATAAAATTGTTTCAAACAGAAATTGCATTTAAACTGTTTTTCCCCAGAATGAATTTTTAAATGTCGTCGTGAGGTTAAATTTTTGATTAAATTGTTTCAAACAGATATTGCATTTAAATTGTTTTTCCCCAGAATGAATATTTAAATGTTTAGTGAGGCTATCTTTGTAATTAAATTGTTTCAAACAGAAATTGCATTTAAATTGTTTTTCCCCAGTATGAATATTTAAATGCCTCGTGAGGGTAGATTTTGTAATTAAATTGTTTCAAACAGAAATTGCATTTAAATTGTTTTTCGCCAGAATGAATTTTTAAATGTTGTGTGAGGTTAAATTTTTGATTAAATTGTTTCAAACAGAAATTGCATTTAAATTGTTTTTCCCCAGAATGAATATTTAAATGCCTTGTGAGACGAGATTGAAATTTAAATTCTTTCATACACACATTGCATTTAAAGGATTTCCTACAAGGGATCTTTTTATTCTTGAGAGACGTTTTTGAATTCTTCTTTTTGGCCTTGAATACATCTTTCTTTTTTTCAGCTTTGGTCTTGAATTCTTCGTTGTTTCTTTTTCCTAGAATCAAACAAATCCTCAATATCTAATAAGAAAGGAAATGAATAATAATAAGACTTTTAATTTGCTTACCTGTTGACATTTTTGATGGCCTTTGGAGGAAATTAAATTTGCCTTTATCTAATATTTGTAAATGGCTTTTTAAACATTTCTTTGAATGTTTCCAGAGAAAATATAAATTTATGAAATTTGTTTTACAAACAATACATGGGAAGACTGGTCCTAAAGAAAAAGAAATCAAAATAAAAAACTCTTACATCTACCAGGCGTTTATCATTATATCAGAAATTTATAAACAAATATAGAGTTTAGTAGATAGAACATTTGGACAGAGCGCATGTGTGCAAATTCTACTCTTAAGTTGAAATTTTCTTTCCACAAGACCCCTAAAAAGCCTCTTTTGATGAGAAAATACCAGGTAATTTTTTTTTTTTTATTTATTTATTTATTTATTTATTAATCTGCTTTTAGGAGCTAATGCTCAATACAGGAGTTCAGAGAAAAGTACATTAACATAATTGTACATTAATGTTATACATTATACACACAACAATACAATATACATAATAAACTTTATTTTTTTCCTTTTTCCTTCTCTTCCCTATCCCTCTCTTCACCTCAAACTCGCCAGCATCAACCAGAGATCCTCATTCATAAAAAACAAAAGATCGCGTCTTAATAATTGCCGAAATCAGATAATAGAGTCTGTTGAGATCCCCACTGGTAAACGGCCTAAGGATGGAAAAATCCACACTACCGCCAAGGCAATAGTGCTCTCTGATTCCCCCATATAGTGGACATTCAAAAAGAATGTGGCTTATATTATCCACTTTTCCCAGGTTACACAGAGAGCACACCATCCCAGGGTTTGAAGCATTTATTATATTTAATGAGTCTTGAAGTAGTTCCAGGCAAACATCGATGTCATTACTAGGCGGAATATAAATCGCCACGAGTGCAAGTTTGAAAGTATCAATTTTGACATCCAAAATCAGCCACAAATTAGTCTTTTCAATAACTTCAGCCTTAATGGATCTTCTCACCAGCACCAGCAGTCCACCTCCTGGTCGACCTCTCGATTTCTCTCTCACAGCTTCAGAGTAGAAAATTTCATACTCCCCTAGTACTTGGGTGCATATCAGTGGCCGCTGGACCTGCCAAGTTTCGCAGACACAAATTATATCATATTCTTGCAACTTACGGGGCGTAGTACAAAGTTCAGAGTTGAGAAAGTTATTATAACCGTGACAGTTCCAAGTCATTATTGTTAGATTAGCCGAATCATGGGAAGCAATAGGTCTCGCAGGGTCGATCGTGGCACTTAATACATCGCTTACGGTTCTCAGTTTTTTGGCTCACGAGACTCCCCTGTTAGGCGGGGTGTCTTTACAAGTATGTCCTCATTTCGGCCCTCGTTAGACACAGAGGATCGTAGAAAGATTTTATCTCCACGTATATAGGCCCTTTTTCCTTCAGCTCTTAGTTTCCTAACTTCTTTCATCAATTGGCTTCTCTTCATTCTCTCTTCTCTGGTGAGGTCGGCATTTATGAAAATTTTTGTGCCTTTTAAATTTCTCCTCGATTCAAAAATCCTTCTTCTGTCTTCTATAGATCCTAAATTAAGTAAAATCGGACGTATTCTATTGTTCCTTTTTTCCCCAAGCCGTTTAATTGTACAAGGGTTCACATCGTTTAATTTCAAATTAACTATCAAAAAATCCTGTACCAAAACAGAATCATCTTCATTGGTCTTCTCTTCTATACCATGCACTATAATGTTCATGCTTCTCTCCTTTCTCTCCAGTCTCTCCATCCTAGTCCTCATCCAGTCCATTTCATCCTTCATTCTTTTTATTTCGACCATATATTCTTTCCTCTCATTGGCTCTCTTCTCTCTCTCCATAACCAACTCTCTTTTAATTTCTTCCAATTCCTTTTTAATAGCATTATCACTGTCATTCATTCTCTCCAAGATTAGATGAAACATTTCTTCAGTAGTCATTTCCTTGGTTCCTTTCTCCAGCCTGCTTTTTTTACTTTGTATCTCCTGTTCGGGGCTTCTTTGCGTCTTTGCGCTCCTTCGGAAGGCCTCTTCTTCTGCCACAGGTCCTCCCCATCGCCTTGGCTTAGCACCCCGCGATTCCATCAAATGTAAGTCAAGGTCATCCGAACTCGATTTATTATTCCCCTCGGCCATTATCAATTTGTTTTATAAGCTTATTTTATATTTATAAGATTATTTAAATATTTTTATTTTTTATTTGATTTGTGTCTATAAATGATAATCACCGAGCAATTTTCTAGGAATAGGTCCTGATAAAAATTAATTCAATCAAATTGAAAAAAATCAAATCGATATTGACAAAAAACACTTAATAGGCCTCAGGGCTTCAGGGATACACCGCCGAGATGATATAGCAGAACTCGCGATCTTCAAACAATCTGCTGGGTATCAATTTCAAGTGAGTTGGTCAAAAAACACCCAAGTTTCAAGCGAAAAATCAAGAGAGCACTTTTACACACGTCTCACTTTCAAATAAACATACTCTGAACTCATCCAATATATCTATGACTAGTTAAGTCCGAATCGAGGTATTTTGAATACTATTATCTTATTCAAATATATAGATCTCGAAAAATATTCAATTCTACTCTTAAGTTGAAATTTTCTTTCCACAAGACCCCTAAAAAGCCTCTTTTGATGAAAAAATACCAGGTAATTTTTTTTTTTAATCATAACAAGTGCCTCAAAACTACCAGTCATATTTCTATATACTCAGTTAATTGCATAAATCTATCATACCAAACAAAATATATATAATTATATATTTTTTGTATATAACATTAAGCTTATGAGATTTATTTAAATTAATACTTTTTGGTATTTAAAAAAATACATTAATAAATATATTTTTGGTTTATATTTTATTTTTTTGTAATCATTTTTCCATTAAACTAATGATAATTGCTTTTTTTAATTGACTAATCAACAGCATAAAGAAGAGAATAATTGCCGCAACATTTAATTTTTACTTTCTCTTACCTATGTATATATGCAATATATATATAGAGAGAAAGTATTGGATTCATGTCAAAAATTCGATGTCGAGATTTTGATGGATCTTCACGTTTTGAGGTCCCCTGAATCCAAAAAAGTGGTTTTCGCGACATGGTCTGTCTGTGTGTGTGGTGTGTTCAATTTTAAGCATGAAGGAATTGAGCTATGAGGTTGAAATTTTATATTTAAGTTAAACACCCCCCCCCGTGACCCCCCCCCCCCCCCCCCCCCCCCCCCGGACCGACAAAATAAGCTTTTAATCAAAATCGGCCAAAGAGTACTAGTACTTTACTGATGTACTTTTTAAGTTTTTTTCGATTTTCTCAAAATTTGCTCCAACGATTTTTTTTTAATTCAAAAATCAATTATTTTTTAGATGCTCTTTAAAATGTATATTCTCATTTTGCGATTGAAATCTTCTGAAGACCACTTTACTCTTGTATTTCATAGGGAAGATAGGAGAAATGGTTGCCATGGTAACAAAATATAAATATTTTCCCATACTTATAAATTTTACATCTGAATTCATATGTTCCGTACTGTCGGGAACTAAATATATGTCGACACAAAAAATCTGGTGTGACAAGCACAGAACACAACTTTCGATTACCGAAGGTAAGAGAAAGTTGTGTGCTATGCGCCAGTCACACCAGATTTTTTTTTATACATATATGCACATCATATTTAAAATGACTTTTAAAGAGTTTTTCCTTCATGAGAAAATTTTTGCTCACATTATTTTCCAAAAAAAAGGCCCGAAATTTGATGATATATTAACATTATGATCAATGGAAAATCCAATGTTTTCCTATTCTCAATATGGCAGCTGTGACGTCAGATAGGCGACAATTTTTATTCAAAAGCTTCCCTCCCTACCTCCCTGATATATATACATTAGGGGTATGACTTTTCGACTTTTTTATTTTTAAAAGATTTCCTGTATCACGACGACTCAATGAACTTTTGCCTATTAATGACTAAAATGACGTTTATTCCATTAAAATATAAAAAAAGGTCACGCACAAACCACTTTGAAATTTTAGGTTGACTAGTCGCAGTCTTGTATAAGCCGGTATATAAGGAAGGTGTACAAAGCGGGTAGTTGAGTTTTAATTAGCTTAATTTGCTTAATTTGGTTTAAATTATAACTTTCAGAACGCTCTAGGAAATCCCGGGGGGGGGGGGGGGGTAAGGTGTACCCTCTTGGAAGGGGTAAGCCAAAATCAAAAATATATTTTATTTTTTTCTCATAAAGATTTAATGATAAAATATATAAATTCTATTTAAAAAAGCAAATTTTAGTTTTTTTTATTATTCTAAATAAAAGACAGGCGTTGATCGGCTGCAGCAAATGTTCGAAGCGAAAGGTCACCCCACACACAAGTTTATTAGTTGCCAGCTCTATCTGCTGAATCGCCTTCTACGTGTTCTTATGGGCGATGAGCTCCATGGTTTGACTAAATTATCAAACATCCACTACTTCTTTGTGCAGGATTTGAGTAGCAATTATATTAAATTCAAAGGAGCAACATTAAAACTAAAATTAAGGAAACAGGCGACTGAAGAGACGACATGAAGTTTCTTTACCACCTCACTCGTGACTTCTATCACTTCGCTGAGAGTAATGAAATCTCTTTCGTGAAGTTTCAACAAATTCCAAATATCAGCAATGCACAAAGGACCTCTCGTGCCATTCTAGCCCTTCTTGCGTTTATTCAGATGCCTGAAATCCGTAACCGTTTGCGTAAAATTTGTTCATTCATTTCTTACTAATGGGCTGAACATTAATTCAGCAGCCAATGTTTTCGCGTTTAAGATTTTGATGAACTATCTGCAGCTCTGAATCAGCAGAGCTCAATTGCTTGAAAACCCACAAAATAGATGAATTTCCAATCAACATTGCCCGAAACAACCAATGTTGTGAGCGTGCAGTGCAATCAAAGATATGGAGGAAATCTACTAAGACTCCTCCCTCAACAATGACCTTATCTAGAATATTTGACTTCCTTGTGTCTTTAATGACCCTATATATGTGAGTCTAGAGCTTGTGTACAATTTTGTATCTATTTACAGTGACTTCAAAAAATTGGCAAAAAATCTGATATGTAAAATTTTCAAATAATTTTGTGCGTGACGTTTTTTTATCAAATCACCTTGAAAGTAAGATTTTATTTAATCTTTAGTAAAAGAAACAAGGTCTTTTGGCCGTTTATAAAGAACGGAGAAGTTATTATACTACGAGAAACGTCGTTAGAAAAAGATTAAGAAAATCTGACGAGGAATAGACTGGAAGAGGAATTTGATATATATACACCCGAATCCTGAATAAGATGAATATTGGTGTAGGAATCGATTTAAACCACCTGCCCCTAGTTGTATCGATGGATAGGAATGGAAACGGAGAAGAAAAAGAAGAAGAGAGTTATAGACAAATTAGGAACAAAACAAGAACAGGAAAAAGAATGGCTTGAGATTGAAATAATCAATCAAGTATTAAAGAACGATTTGGAAATGATTAGGAAGGAACAAAAATAAGAAATAAAAGATAGAATATATTGATAGATAAAAAATAAAAGAGATTTGAGGAGAAATAAAAAATATTCAAAGTAATGAGCTTGTATGTTAAATAAAAAAGTATTACCTATGTGAATTGGATATTTAATATCAACAGGTGATATATCTTCCTCTTGTTTAATAATAATAGACATCTTATGTTTAATGATAATTATAAAAGTAAAAATTTGTTAATAATTTGCGATTTAGGAGGAAAAAATGGACGTTATGGAAAATGTCAGAAAAAGCGACGACAGCGCTTCAAAGTGGCGATGGAAGGAACTATACTTTGAAGAGGAAAAATCAAATTTTAATTTATTAAATCTTTTTTTTTGTTTTACATAATTAATTTATTTTTTTTAAATAATTTTAAATATGAAGGAATGGCTCGTGGGGAAAGAAAATTCGATAACTGGAATAAAATCGTGAGTTTATTATTATTATTTTTTTTTCATCAAGGTGTGTGGTATCCGCACAGTGGTCCCAAAAAGATTTTAGGGCGCCAAAAATCAAGTAAATTGTTGAGAGATTTTGCTATTTTATGAGCAGGTGATGATATGGATGACGTAATTGGACGAATTGGTTGATTTGTTTTATGCAGTTTGATTAGGCCATATAGTTGGGGAGATTTGGGATTTTTCTCTATAATGTTCTGTGTGTTTATGTTAAATTTTTTAAGAGTGTCAGAGGCAGCCTTTACTAAAGTTCTAATATTATTTGTGTATGTATTCAAAGGGTTCTTATTCAGTTTTTTAATATTGTTTTCTGTGAAAAATTCGTTGGTTTTTTTAATATATTCGTTAGATTCTAAAATCACTAGGCCTGCGTTTTTGTCTGCCTTGGTTATGATGAGGTTATTATCTGTGATTTTTCGTTTTACGCTTGTTAAAATTTTTTGGTTAAAGTTTGGGCGGTTGTGTGTTTTTGAATAAGAACCCTTTGAATACATACACAAATAATATTAGAACTTTAGTAAAGGCTGCCTCTGACACTCTTAAAAAATTTAACATAAACACACAGAACATTATAGAGAAAAATCCCAAATCTCCCCCAACTATATAGCCTAATCAAACTGCATAAAACAAATCAACCAATTCGTCCAATTACGTCATCCATATCATCACCTGCTCATAAAATAGCAAAATCTCTCAACAATTTACTTGTTAACGTAATGCAATATACCTCAAAATATTCAATAAAAAATTCCCTCCAACTCATAAATAAAATTTCAAAAATTAAAACAAACCAAAATAATCAATTTAAAATCGTATCCCTGGATATAGTCAATTTATATTGTAACATCCCCGTTAAAGAAACTATAACAATATTGCGTAATCTTATAAATACCAACCCCATCTTACATAACACTTATAATCTTACGAGGGAAGACATTACAAATTTAATAGACCTCTTCGAAATCACGATAGAACAAAACTTTTTTAGCTTTGATAACAATATGTATGTTATGGAAGACGGTCTGGCAATGGGATCTCCCATTAGTGGAGTTTTAGCAAATATATATATAGATTCGCTGGAAGAAAAAATATTCGAACTTGCCGATAGCAAACACATCCTGCTATGGCAAAGGTATATTGACGACATTATATGTTTTTGGGGAGGCACAGACTACGAACTCAATAAATTCATTACAGATATCAATCAAATATCAAAGATAAAATTCACACTGGAAACCGAAACAAACAACAAAATAAACTTCCTAGACCTTACTCTCAGCAGGGACAACAACAGCATTAAATATGATATATATCGCAAACCTACGTCGACAGACATAATAATTCCATATAATTCATACCATAGCCCTCAAATAAAACAAACATCATTTAATTACCTGTTTAATAGATTGCTACAAGTGCCGCTTTCCCGAGACTCCTTTAAAACCGAATTCAATAAAATTATAACCATAGGAGTAAATAACCAATACCCAACCAAATACTTAAAAAATCTGGTGTGACTGGCGCACAGCACACAACTTTCTCTTACCTTCGGTAATCGAAAGTTGTGTTCTGTGCTTGTCACACCAGATTTTTTGTGTCAACATATATTTAGTTCCCGACAGTACGGAATATATGAATTCAGATGTAAAATTTATAAGTATCTGAAAATATTTATATTTTGTTACCATGGCAACCATTTCTCCTATCTTCCCTATGAAATACAAGAGTAAAGTGGTCTTCAGAAGATTTCAATTGCAAAATGAGAATATACATTTTAAAGAGAATCTAAAAATTAATTGATTTTTGAATTTAAAAAAAAAATCGTTGGAGCAAATTTTGAGAAAAACGAAAAAAACTGAAAAAAGTACATCAGTAAAGTACTAGTAATCTTTGGCCGATTTTGATTAAAAGCTTATTTTTCCGGTCCCGGGGGGTGTTTAACTTAAATATAGAATTTCAACCTCGTAGCTCAATTCCTTCATGCTTAAAATTGAACACACACACACACACACACACAGACAGACCATGTCGCGAAAACCACTTTTTTGGATTCAGGGGACCTCAAAACGTGAAGATCCATCAAAATCTCGACATCGAATTTTTGACATGAATCCAATACTTTCTCTCTATATATATATTACATATATACATAGGTAAGAGAAAGTAAAAACATCTATAATAAAATAAAATTTAGAAAACTTATACAAGACAAAATATATCCACATATTAAATCACAAAAGAGATATTTGAGCATTTCTTACAATAGCCATCTCCACAAAAACCTAAAAGACACCTTACAAACACACAATATCGGTATAACCACCCAAACTCCGCAAACTCTAGCTAACTTTTTATTAAACAATAAGCCTAAAAACAATAATCTACAAAAAAGTGGAATTTACCAAATTTTCTGCAACAATTGCGATTTTAGCTATATAGGGATGACGACCCGAAACGTAAATATTAGATTCAGAGAACACAAGAGAAATAATCCCCCGTCCGCACTAAGCACACACTTGACTACATACAATCACACAACAACCATAGAAAATGTCAAACTTTTACATCACGACTCAAATTTCTACAAACTTCTCATGTTGGAAAAATATGAAATAATCAAACAAAAAATCGAAGGTAAAAATCTGTTAAACGTATATACCGATTTTCCTGAATATCACATTTTTAAAACACTGGCGCCTTTTACTAAAAAAACTCGGCTAAGTTCAGGCACCAATTCAATTGCTAACTTAACTCAGATATAACGTTTCCTCATTTAGATGACAGTTAACCTAGAAAAAACAAAAAATTTTATACTTCTCAACAATATTTTATATACAAAATTATAATAGAAGTTCATATTTATTTAACCAACGGTCAGTATATATTTGCATACATTTTCATTTAATATATATATATATACATCTCAAAGATATAAAAAAATCCTGATGCGCTTGCCATTCTTAGAATTCATCTTCCTTCATCTTCCTCTCCAAATAATATTTTTCAAAATATAAAAAAATTAAAAAAAGAATATGGTTCATAATATATGTATTTTGTTTGTTACTATTGTGATAAAATATTTAATCAAAGAATTTTTGTGTACAATTTTTATAGTATATTACTCTTGTCAAATTATGTTAAATATCTTGTTTCCAGCTGGCCTGATGATGTCAATAAGGACGAAATCGATAGCCTAGAGATTTAACTAATAAAAAATAATATCAACATCTGCCGTTTTATTCTTCACCTACGTAATCATATCAACTGCAGAAATGGAGCAATACATATATCACTTCGCAAGTATGTTGATAAAAAATTATAGATAGAATGTTCCTTCTTAATTTTCTGTACAATTGTCTTTTTCAGGTGTTTCTTCATTAATTCCCGAAAAAGAAGGGGAAAGCAGTTCTCCCACCACAGCCTTTCACACACACACACACACACACACACAGATCTGTTCGCCGGGTGAAGGGGGTGAAAGGGGGGAAAACGTTCAAACTACTATTTTCTTTACTTTTAATTATTTTATATCTAGTAATAAATATTACATTGTATACTAAAATAAAAGTTTTATCTTTTCCAAAAATATTGGCTTTAATTTTTGATATAAATGTAAAATCGAATAAAATAAGATAATTATAATTAAATGCACCTAATACCATTGCAAACGTTAGAGATGATTAAATTTTTTTTTAAAAAAAGCACATTTACAATAAGGCATTTTAAACTTTTTTTTCCCCCAGTATGTAAATTTAAATAAAATATTAATTACCGTATATTGTGTGAAAAAGATAGCGCTTTTAAATAGATTTTCATCATAATCATGATTAAAATGCTTCGTGGACGTAAGAATTTAAATCAAATTTTTTCAAACGGATAAGCCTTTAAATTGTTTTTTCCCAGTATGAATATTTAAATGTCTCGTGAGGTGAGATTTTTGATTAAATTGTTTGAAACAGATATTGCATTTAAATTGTTTTTCCCCAGAATGAATATTTAAATGTCTCGTGAAGCTATATTTGTCATAAAATTGTTTGAAACAGATATTGCATTTAAATTGTTTTTCCCCAGAATGAATATTTAAATGTCTCGTGAGGCTATCTTTGTAATTAAATTGTTTGAAACAGATATTGCATTTAAATTGTTTTTCCCCAGAATGAATATTTAAATGTCTCGTGAGGCTAGCTTTGTAATTAAATTGTTTGAAACAGATATTGCATTTAAATTGTTTTTCCCCAGTATGAATATTTAAATGTTTCGTGAGGTTATATTTGTCATTAAATTGTTTCAAACAGATATTGCATTTAAATTGTTTTTCCCCAGTATGAATATTTAAATGTCTCGTGAGGTGAGATTTTTGCTTAAATTGTTTGAAACAGATATTGCATTTAAATTGTTTTTCCCCAGTATGAATATTTAAATGTTTCGTGAGGTTATATTTGTCATTAAATTGTTTCAAACAGATATTGCATTTAAATTGTTTTTCCCCAGTATGAATATTTAAATGATTCGTGAGGCTATATTTGTCATTAAATTGTTTCAAACAGATATTGCATTTAAATTGTTTTTCCCCAGTATGAATATTTAAATGTTTCGTGAGGTGAGATTTTTGCTTAAATTGTTTGAAACAGATATTGCATTTAAATTGTTTTTCCCCAGAATGAATATTTAAATGTTTCGTGAGGTGAGATTTTTGCTTAAATTGTTTGAAACAGATATTGCATTTAAATTGTTTTTCCCCAGAATGAATATTTAAATGTTTCGTGAGGGTTATTTTTGATTAAATTGTTTCAGGGCCGATAGTATAAAGCTAGTTCAAAGTTTGAACCTCGGTCCAACAGGCGATTTGACCGAGAATTGCGTAGTATAAAACTTGACCGCCAGTCAAATCAGCTTTGACCGAGGTTCAACTTGACCGGCCGAATTCGGCCAGTCAAATTTTTGACCGGAGTTCAAATAGCCAATTTTGACAGCTGGCCATATGTGATCACGTATTTTTAAATACATAACCTAAAACATTATTCAAAAATATAAATACCAAACAAAGTAAAAATACAGTTTATTATAAAATTGACAATATATTTTAATATAAAGTATGAATAATAGTTAGTAATGTTGGTAAAATTTTAAAATTATATAGCCAATATTCACAAAATAATAATAATAAATTTTATATTAATAATAAGGGAATAAATATTAATAAATAAAAAATAATATTATTATATATATTATTTATTTTTTAGCAAAAAGCTTTAGTCCTCAGGCCTTTTTCTATCCTTTTTTTTTTTTTTTTCTTTTAAAAAGAAAAGTTATTCGAATAAAATAATATATTTGTAATCGTGTCTACTATTATGTTTGATATAATTGCTTGATTGTGAGGAGACGACAAATCGGATTTGACGGAATATATATTATAAACTATAATTGATAGATAATAGGCTAGAATTGAGGTGGCTAAACGTGTTTTTTTGACAGCAATCTACTAAAAAAAATTCACTCAAATGAGAAAGATGCCAAAATAAAATAATACCATTTTTTTTTGTATTATATTTGTAAATTGTTTTATGTTGAAATTAAAAAAAAAAAAAAATATTACAATATTTTTGCGTTCTCTGGAAATTTGTGTTGCTCCATATATAACTAATTTTTAATCAAGAACCCCCCTCCTGGTCAATGGTGTTTCGATTTATTTATTTATTTATATTTTTATATGTGCCCCTTTACTGATGTTTAAATTTGGCCATCTTAGCAATAATTTTAAAACAGCAAGCTGACAGCAACTCAAAAATCATAAAAATGCATTCAAAATAAATATGAAGTTAGCAACAGGCGAGTTTGTCAATGGTATGAGCTTCGGTCATGGGACCGGAGTTCATTTTTTTTTATACTACGGAACTAGATTTGACTGCGGTCAAATGTTGACCGAGGTTCACTTGACCGGCGGTCAAAAGTTGACTTGACCGAGCGTTATACTATCGGCCCTCAAACAGATATTGCATTTAAATTGTTTTTCCCCAGAATGAATATTTAAATGTTTCGTGAGGTTAGATTTTGTCATTAAATTGTTTCAAACAGATATTGCATTTAAATTGTTTTTCCCCAGTATGAATATTTAAATGTTTCGTGAGGTGAGATTTTTGCTTAAATTGTTTGAAACAGATATTGCATTTAAATTGTTTTTCCCCAGAATGAATATTTAAATGTTTCGTGAGGTGAGATTTTTGCTTAAATTGTTTGAAACAGATATTGCATTTAAATTGTTTTTCCCCAGAATGAATATTTAAATGTTTCGTGAGGTTATATTTGTCATTAAATTGTTTCAAACAGATATTGCATTTAAATTGTTTTTCCCCAGTATGAATATTTAAATGTTTCGTGAGGTGAGATTTTTGCTTAAATTGTTTGAAACAGATATTGCATTTAAATTGTTTTCCCCCAGAATGAATATTTAAATGTTTCGTGAGGTTAGATTTTTGCTTAAATTGTTTGAAACAGATATTGCATTTAAATTGTTTTTCCCCAGAATGAATATTTAAATGTTTCGTGAGGGTTGATTTTTGATTAAATTGTTTCAAACAGATATTGCATTTAAATTGTTTTTCCCCAGAATGAATATTTAAATGTTTCGTGAGGTTATATTTGTCATTAAATTGTTTCAAACAGATATTGCATTTAAATTGTTTTTCCCCAGTATGAATATTTAAATGTTTCGTGAGGTTATATTTGTCATTAAATTGTTTCAAACAGATATTGCATTTAAATTGTTTTTCCCCAGAATGAATATTTAAATGTTTCGTGAGGTGAGATTTTTGCTTAAATTGTTTGAAACAGATATTGCATTTAAATTGTTTTTCCCCAGAATGAATATTTAAATGTTTCGTGAGGTTATATTTGTAATTAAATTGTTTGAAACAGATATTGCATTTAAATTGTTTTTCCCCAGTATGAATATTTAAATGTTTCGTGAGGTTATATTTGTCATTAAATTGTTTCAAACAGATATTGCATTTAAATTGTTTTTCCCCAGTATGAATATTTAAATGTTTCGTGAGGTGAGATTTTTGCTTAAATTGTTTGAAACAGATATTGCATTTAAATTGTTTTTCGCCTGTATGAATATTTAAATGACTTGCGAGACCAGATTGGAATTTAAATTCTTTCATACAAACATCGCATGTAAAGAATTTCCTACAAGGGATCTTTTTATTGTTGAGAGACGTTTTTGAA